>AWOL01S0013326.1:0-35979 GCA_000715115.1 Nicotiana otophora | reverse complement strand
AATATACTCTCCTTCCGGAGGTACATAAGAAAATGTCCTCCTTTCTTGTGGAGCGGGCAGAACGCCTCGGCACGATAGATGCATCTATGGATCGCGCCGCACTTCCCTCGGCAGTGTACACGATACTCTGGATAGGGCCGTACGTCCTCGGCAGAAATCGTGCTTAATAATAATAATTACAAGATACTTTAATAATTTATTTCAGCTTGTGAAGCTAATTGATAAATTGCAAAATCCTTGGAATTTAATAAATTATTATTCTTGCTTGTTAAGAAATTAATTGTTACCCCCGTAAATGAGATTTAATTGATAAATTGGATATTATTTGAATTGAAGGAATTTGATTATTTCCGCTGATTAAATAAATTATTGTAAATTTGTAAATCATGTTGATTTAAACATCCTAGTTTTACTTAAGTTATTATCATTGACTCATAGTGAGTGTCAAAGTCGGCCATCTCGTCTCTACCACTTCGAGATTAGGCTTGATATTTACTGAGTGCACGTTGTTTACGTACTCATACTACACTTTCTGCACTTTTTGTGCAGGATTTGAGACAGGTACTAGTGGAGGACCTATCATCACATATCCACGTCATCCTGAGGCATAGTGGTGAGCTGCCTTTTCGAGCCGTTCTGCAGCTACCAGTATCTTTTCTTGTATTTACATTCTGTCTATTTCATTGCAGACAGCATTTGAGGTTTTGTATCATCTACTAGATGCTCATGCACTTGTGACACCAGGTCTTGGCAGACACATTGGTAGAGTTTGGGATTTCTTGGTTTTAAATTTTATCGATGTTTGCTTAATTTATTAGTTGGCTTGCCTAGCTGTAGTGTTGGGCGCCATCACAATCTACAGGTGAACATGGGTCGTGACAGAGATTGTGTATACTTAATAATTAAATTGTGATGTTATTGATTTTGGCATGTGTACTTGACATGCATGCATAAAATTATATTTTTCTCATGCTAATTGATATTTCATGTCGTTATTTGATGTTTAGAGCATGAAATCATAGTTTATCTCGACAAATCCATGTCTAGGTGATTTTTGTGAAAAGGTCGATGCCTTGAATAATATACCTGAAAGGCATGCTTTTTTCTCCTCTTAATGTGTTAGAGTTGAACCTATTATTATTTGAGCTGCTTTTTCCCTTACATGCCATTATTATGTTGTTATTGTTATTGGCTGGCTGTTAAAATTTGCATCTAACTTTTCCAACCTCATCAGTACTTTCAAGCTAAGCTTAAGCTAGCTACATATTGAGTACATGAAGTCAGTTTTACTCATACTACACTTTACTCTTCATGTGCAGATCCAGGTATTGCTGATAACGGTGGTTGCTAGTGAGCTTGTCACGACCTTAATTTTCCTTCGTAGAATGTCGTGATGGAACCTAGTCTATAAGACTAGGTAAGCCTAACATACAAATCTAACTGAAATAATGATAAATCTTTCAAATTAACCAATGACTATCATAAAAAGGACTCCGCAACTCAACAGAACAATAGTATCTACTGAATAGCCCTATACAATAGTATCTATAAAAAAGGAAAATGAAATAGAACTATATAGAGGGTGACTCCGAGGCCTGCAGACGCCGGCATGTATACCTTGATGTCTCTGATCCAAGCTTGACTCACGGGTGCCTAGGCTGATAAGAAGTACCTGGATCTGCATAAAAAGATGTGCAGAAGTGTAGCATGAGTGCACCATAACACAACCTAGTAAGTATCAAGCCTAACCTCGGTAGAGTAGTGACGAGGTCAGGTCAAGACCCTACTGGAATAAATAATAAAACCTGAACAGGTATATGACACTATGATAATGAAAAATAATGAAAATGATACAATGAAGAAATATAACAAGAATAGCTACACTGAACTAAGGCAATTAAGACATCACGAAAGAAATCAAAGAATAAAATGCCAAGGAAACGATGCAAACAAAACACAAGTGATGTAATCAAAAGGTATCAAAAATCAACAAGAATAACTACCGAGGTACCGCCTCATAGTCTACTTTCACAAATCAAATCGCAGTCTTTCCTTATATTACCACGGGAGCCTTGCCTTTAGTTTTTAAAATTATTTCCCAAAATAGCTACCCGCATTTTAGCACACCTTATCATATCGTGTGGCTTCAAGTAGTTCCCCTACTAGCAACATGCATATCAAGCCCACCTTCAAGTAGTTCCCCTACCACCACATGCGTATCAACATCACAACATATCACAAATCGCACCTCAAGTGCCCAATACCACAACTTGCCAAGGAAGTCAACAATAATAGTGTTTCCACAATAAATAACTCATGGCTCAACCATAATATGTACAAGAGTCTCAACAATGACAACCAAATGTGAATAACTCAACAAAATGGTATTTCAACAACTTTACAACTTTGCCTCAATGTAAATCACGACCTTTATAACTTCAACACCAAAATTCAACAATAAATTATTTCAAGAATAACAACTTCAAGTAAAGGAACTCAACGGTTAAGTAATGAATGAGGAATTGAGGGAACAATACTTCAACTAAGTATGTAAAGATAATTAGTAGGTAAGAGATAAGACAAGTATTAACAATATCAAGTAAAGCACGCGAAGATAGACTAATGATGATGAATATAACATGTTATGACAACTCAATTAAAGGCATGAAAAGAATCTACATAGCTAAAACCGGCCCATTACCACATTTTGCCCATGTACACACTCGTCACTTTGCGTACACGGCTTCCACATATCACAATTAACACAAACAACACCAATCCTAAGGGGTAATTCTCCCACACCAAGAAACTTAACTCGAAACACGCTAACTCAATCCAATAGTAAGCCTTTCCCGCGGTTATCCAACTCTGAACGGTTCGAATCTAGCCAAAACAACTTTATACCATAAATACAAACTATTGGAAGCTATTCCGAACAATAAACTTGAAATCGTTAAAGAGAAATAAAAAGTCAACTGAAAAAGTCAATCGCAAGCTCGCGTCTCGGAACCCGACCAATCTTAAAATATCCGAACACCCATTCGATAATGAGTTCGACAATACAAGAATTACTCAAATCCGACCTCAAATCGCCTTTCAAATCCCCAAAATTCGGTCCATAAAGTTTCACAATTTTCCCCCAAATTTTCCAACTCAAATCACTAATTAAATGACAAAAATAACAATTGATTCATGTATATTAGACAAATCCGAGTTAGAATCACATACTCGGAGGATTTCCTCAAATATCCCTCGAAAAGTCGCCATAAACCGAGCTCTCTAGGTCAAAATATGAAAAATGAAATAAACCCTCATCTCTAGCCTTTTCTTCCCAGCGATGTCCGCTTCTACGGTCAAACTGTCGCACCTGCGACCCCGCATATGTGGAAAAATCCATCTGCAGGTGCGGTTCCCACTAAGGCCAGGTAAGTCCACTTCTACTGTGAATAATGCGCACCTGCGCGTCCGCTCCTGCGGAAGATGGGCGCACCTGTGCAACCGCGCCTGCGGAGGGACTCCGCTTCTACGACCCCAGGCCTGGCTAGCCCTTTCCACTTCTGTGATGCTTCACCCTCACCAGCGAGTCCGTACCTGCAGCCATTCCTACACAGGTGCGATGACACCAGAACAGTAGTCCCTCAGCAAACAACTAAGTCCAAACTTATCCCGATTTCAATCTGATTCACACCCGGGGCCCCCAAGACCCCGTCTGAATATACCAACAAGTTCCAAAACACATAACAGACCTGCTCGAGTACAAAAATTATATCCAAACTAATGCCGAATCGTACCAAAACAACTCCGATTGACCTCATTTTTTGCACACAAGTCATAAATGACATGACAGACCTATTTCAACTTTCGAAATTGGAATCCAACCCCGATACTAATAAAGTGAACTTTTGGTCAAACTTCTCAACCTTCCAAACTTTCAATCTTCTAATTTTTGCCAATTTAAGCCGAAACAACCTACAGACCTCCAAATCAATATTCAGACATGCTCCTAAGTCCAAAATCACGATACAGATCTATTGGAATAGTCAAATCTCTATTCCGGAGCCGTATACACAAAAGTCAAACTACAGTCAACTCTTTCAACTTAAACTTCCAACTTTGGGACTAAGTATCCCATTTCATTCCGAAACTCACCCGAACCAAAACCAAACTCCCCCTGGAAAGTCACATAACCACAATAAGACATAGAAGAGGCAATAAATGGAAGAATAGGGCTAAAATACTCAAAACCACTGGCCGTATCGTTACATCTTCCTCCTCTTAAAACAAATGTTCGTCCTCAAATGAGTTTGTAGTCATACCTGAAGTGATGAAAAGATGAGGATAATGGCTACACATAACATGCTCGGTCTCCCAAGTCGCCTCCTCGACTGGTTGATCCCTCCACTGAGCCTTCACTGATGCAATGCTCTTTGACCTCAACTTTCGAATCTGCCGGTCCAAAATGGCCACCGGCTCCTCAACATAAGACAAACCATTGTCCAATTGGATTGAGCTGAAATCTAACACATGAGACAGATCACCATGATACTTTTGGAGCATAGAAACATGGAATACCGGATGAACTACAGCTAGACTAGGTGGCAATACAAGCTTATAGGCCACCTCACCAATCCTCTCAAGAATCTCAAAAGGTCCAATATACCTAGGGCTCAACTTGCCCTTCTTCCCGAACCTCATAACACCCTACATAGGAAAAATCTTGAGCAAGACCCGCTCTCCAACCATGAATACAACATCGCGAACTTTCCAATCCGCATAACTCTTCTTATAGATTGAGCTGCACGAAGCCGATCCTAAATCAACTTAACCTTTTCCAAAGCATCCTGAAACAAGTCAGTACCCAATAGCCTTGACTCACCCGGCTCAAACAAACCCACAGGAGACTGACACTGCCTCCCATATAAGGCCTCATAGATAGCCATATGAATACTCAATTTGTAGCTATTGTTGTAGTCAAACTCTGCGAGTGGCAAGCACTGATACCAAAAACCCCCAAACTCCATAACACATATACGAAGCATATCCTCCAATACTGTTGCTCATACTTCACCTGATGACAATTTAGGCACCGAGCTACATACTCCACTATGTCTTTCTTCATCCTCCTCTACCAATAGTGTTGCCTCAAGTACTGATACATCTTAGCGGTACCCGGATGAATGAAGTACCGTGAA
Organism: Nicotiana otophora; assembly: GCA_000715115.1. NCBI lineage: Eukaryota > Viridiplantae > Streptophyta > Magnoliopsida > Solanales > Solanaceae > Nicotiana > Nicotiana otophora. Next base: position 30,787 of record AWOL01S0013326.1, on the reverse strand, counting down.
ATATGGGCCTCCTTAAGAATAAAATCACACAAACCATCCACATTGAGCACACAGTGCCGGACCTGCATCCATAAAACACCTTCATCCCTAATAGTAACATTCTTGGCATCGCCGTGCTGAACCGTGTCCTTGAGGACAAGCGAATGGGGGTCATCATACTGACTATAACAACCCGACCGGTCGTTTCAAGTATTTGCACTTTGCCTAGTAGTTTGAGGGAATGAGTAGCTCCATATAATATATTATGACTTATGTGAATCATCAGTTTTGATTTTCAGGTTATTCAGAATCGATTTGGAAGAATGAATTTCATGATTTACGCTTTAAGTTGGAAGAGTTGACAAAGTTTGACTTTTGTGAATTTGACCCCGGAATGAAGTTTTGAGGGCTCCGTTAGGTCCGGATAGTGATTTTTGACTAGGGTGTATGCCCAGGTTTTCAATTGGATATTTTTAGAAGGATTCAACACTAATTGGAGAAAGTTGAAAATTTGAAGAATTGAAAAGTTCATAAGTTTGACTGAAAGTTGACTTTAAGGATATCAGATTCAGATTGTGGTTCCTGGAATTGTAATAGTTTTGTTATGTCATTTGGGACTTGTCTGCAAAAGTTGGATTCATTCTGGATTGATTTGATATGTTTCGGCGCGAGTTTTGGAAGTTAAAAGTTAAAAGTTCATTAAATTATAATTTGAGGTGCGATTCGTCATTTCGATGTTGTTATGTGTTATTTGACGCATCGAGTATGTCCTCATTTACATTATGGGACTTATTGGTATATTTGTATGGGGTGCCGAGGGGCTCGGGTGAGTTTCGGATATGGTTCGGACCATTTCGTTGCATGTTGCATTTGGCTAAGGTTCCTGGTTCTGGTGTGGCCGCATCTGCAAATAATTTGTCACAAAAACGACATCGCAGATGTGGGGTCTTCTTCGCAGAAACGAGGTATGACCTGGGCAAGAAAGATCGTAGAAGCGGAACTGAGGGTGTATCTGCGCGTCCGCAGAAGCGTAAGTCTAGTCGGAGAAGCGGCGTGTGGCGCAGAAGCGGGAGTTGGTTGGCGCACCTGCGTGTGCACAGAAGCGGGAAAAAGCGGGAAAACTCCGCAGGTGCGGAAGGTCTAGCCTTCATAAGACTTCGCAGAAAGCAACATTTTTTCGCAGAAGTGTGTCACGACCCAAAATCCCACTACAGGCGTCGTGATGGCACTTAGTTTCCAAGACTAGGTAAGCCGATTACAATTACAATTCAAGCCATTGTTTTTTATAATTGAAACTAACATTGGTAATAATTATAACACCTTCAGAAGACTGGTAATACTGAGTCACGAACTCTAACTGAGTACATGCAGTGATCCCCAAGGATCGAATATATAATACTGTTCGAATAAGAGTGGACAGTACAATAAAAATGGAAAGACTCTGGGGACTACGACGGCCAAGCAGCCCTACCTTGAATCCTTGCAATCACACTCTAATCTCTGTCCGAATCCGATATCTCCAATACATGGCTCTCACATAAATGTGCAGATGTGTAGTATGAGTACACCATAGTCGGTACCCAGTAAGTATTAAGACTAACCTCGGTGGAGTGGTGACGAGGTACAATCAAGACACTCACTAGTCAAATAACCTGTGCAATATAGCATACGAAAATAATAGAATAACAAATAGTAGTGATGGAAACAATAATCAACTTGTGACATAAACAACAAGGAAACAGGAACACCATAAATATTACTCAAACGAATAATAAACACAAGTACAACCAATTAATCAAGTCCTTCAAATATAAATCATTCACATATAATTCTTTCGAATAAATACCCTCCAAATAAATTTCTTCAAATAAATATCCATCGAATATTAAACTCTTTCACATAAATATCTTATATCGTAATCATAAATACGGGTCTCAGTCCACTTTCATATTCTCATGTCACCTCTTGCCCATGTCTATATCACATTTGCACGGAAAACTCACGTGCCCAAAATATCAATATATAAAAATTATAGGATCAATTTATTTTCAATAAAGTAAGGTTAAAATCTTTAAATCAAGTAAGAAATCAATAAAGAAATAAGTTTATTTTAGAAATCGTTTGAGTGAAGAAAAACGACATTTCAATTAAAATAAAGCATAAGATAAGCTACTGATTTGGATGTAGAACTTATTAAGTTAAAACATAACAGTAATTTCCTTTAAGTTAAAACAACTCAATCATCGAAAACAAGTACAACCCAGAAATACAAATTCTCAGAGTCTGGTACGAAAAAGCCAAACCCAACATAATACAACAAGAAATACAAAACACTTAATATTAAATCAAATAATACATCACAGAGAACACAAGAATTTACAAATTACAGAAAAATAAAATAAACAAAAGGCAAGTGCAACCATAGAGAAATATCAACAAAGGGCATTCCCGAGACACCACCTCGTAGTCCCAAATCATAAATAAATTTCAACAAAGGGCACTCCCGAGGTACCGCTTCGTAGTCCTAAATTTTAAATAAATTCACAATCTTTCCTTATATCACCGTGGGAGCCTTCACATTTAGTTTTAAAAATTATTTTTCCCGAAATGGTATCCCGCGTTTTAGTCACCCTTATCACACCGCAAGGCTTCTAGTAGTTTCCCTACTAGTCACGCGTATCAAGCCTCCCTTATCTCACCGCATGCGTTTCAACAACCAGACCTTATACCACCGCATACGTATCAATATAACAATGTATCACAATTCGCATCTTAAGTGCCTGATTATCATAGCATAACACAACTTGCACCTCAATAGCTCAAATATCACATCATATCACAAATTGCACATCAAGTGCTCAAATATTACAACATATCAAAATTTGCACATCAAGTGCTAAAATATTACAACTTGCCACAGAAATCAACAATACATTATTTTCCATAATAAGGAGCCCATGGCTTGACCATAATATACATAAAAGCTTAACAAAATATTCGGGAGTAAACAACTCAACAAAATAATATTTCACAATTTCACACTTTGCCTCAATATGATTTATGACCTTTATAACTCAATACCAATTTCAACAATATGAACTGGAAAGTAATTCATCAAGGAACAACGCCTTCTTTAATCCAAATTTTTGGCAAATAGATTAATGTCTTATTTTAAAATTATTTGCAAATAAATAATCCAGAATGAAATTATCTCCAGAAACTATCAACTCAACAAAAACACGGGATTCACATAAAATCAAGGTGACAATAACACCAAATCATCATATAAAAACAAATTCAACAAACAATGATTTAGGCATGACAAATAGAAAATTTAATAAGTGCCAATAATTTTCAATTTAGTAAATAAAGGCGTATAAGAATTTTAGCCGATATAATTTGCACATATAAACCAAGTACGTACTCGTCACCTTGAGTACATGGTTTTTAATTACACAGTTTTTCACATAAGACTCAATGCATGAGGAGTAATTCCCCCACTCAAGGTTAGGCAAGATACTTACTTTTTTGAAGTTAGGCTGATATTCCAAATTCGCCTTCTTGCTTGAATTGACCTCCGGACAACTCAAATATAACCAAATTAATTGTATAACTTCATTAAAATTCATCGAAAACTATTCCAGATAATAAAATATCGACTTACAATTTTATTCTAAAAAGTCAACCAAAAGTCAATGCGGGGTCCGCCTCTCATAACCCGACAGAATTTTCACGGAATCCGAACACCCATTTTGATACAAGTTCAACCATATCAATTTTATAGAATCCCAATAACAAATAGTTCTCCAAATCCTAAATTTTTATTTTTTGAAAAGTTTTACAAAAATTACAATTTCCTCAATTAAAATTCGAATTAAACGATGAATATAACCATAGATTCATGAAATATAATCACTTCGGATATAGAACACTTACCCCAGTCGAAGTCGTGAAAAAATCCTCAAAATCGCCCAAAACCGAGCTCCAAAAATCCCAATCGAAAATGAAGAAATGACAGATTTTCAATCTTTATGTTTCTGCCCAGGTTCGCATTTGCGGACAAAAACTTCGCATTTGCGAATGAATAGTACCTCCCATGAACAGTGTTCGCAATTGTGACATATTGTTCGCAATTGCAAGTGAACAGTGTTTTCGCTATTGCTATAAATGATTTGCAATTGCGAATGAACAGTGTTTTCGCAATTGTGATAAGTGGTTCGCAATTGCGAATGAACAGTACTTCATCAGAAACCAACAAACTCAAACTTCTCGGAAATGATTTGAAACCATCCTGAAACTCATCCGGAACCTCCCGGACACAAACCATATATGAATTTTTATCCTAAAACATGGTACGGACCTGCTCGCGCACTCAAAACACTAAAAAGAGGCCGTCTTGACTCGATACTGACCATGGTCAAACTCTCAAATTTCTTAACTTTACTAGTCTCTCAACCAATGATCCAAAAATATACCCAAGCCCTTCGGGACCCCGTCAAATCATACCAACAAGTCCCAAAATATGATACGAACTTAGTCGAGGCTTCAAATCATATCAAACAACGCCGAAATAACGAATCGCGCCTCGAATCGAATTATGAGTTATGAAATTTCCAAATTGTATAATTTGCATCAAAGTGTATCAAATCAATCCGGAATGACTTTAGATTTTGCACACAAGTCATAAATGACATAATGGATCTGTTCCAATTTCTGGAATCGAATTTTGACCCCGATATCAATAAAGTCAACTCCCGGTCAAACTTCTAAAAATGTTCCATTTTCCAACTTTCACCAAAATGCGTCAAATTGTCCTATGGACTTCCAAATCCAAATTCGGACATATGCCTAAGTCTGAAATCACCATACGAAGCTATTGACATCATCAAAATTCCATTCCGGAGTCGTTTGCTCAAAAGTCAAACTCTGGTCAACTCTTTTCATTTTAAGCTTTAAAATGAGAATTTTTCTTTTAATTAAATTTTGAATCTTTCGAAAACAAAACTCGACCACACATGCGAGTCATAATACATATTGCGAAGATGCTCGTGACCATAAGTCGCTGAACGGGGTGTTAATTTTTAAAACGACAAGTTGGGTCATTACATTCTCCCCCTCTTAAACATACGTTCGTCCTCGAACGTGCCAAGAATTATTTTGAGGACATTAAATTACTTAATGTATTATTAACACATACTCGCTGGTGATTCTACGCCACCGCAAATTTAACATGGTCCGACAACACCATCTCAGTTGCGATTATCTCTTTTATCAACATTTATTAATTTTAAAACCAATTTCTTACACTCCAAACATTTTCAAAAGGCCTGGTTTTCACATCAACATGCGGTATTAGTTTCAACCGGCTATAGCAACTCGTACCTACGCACCCATCATACGTATGACCATAACTACATCTATGGTCATAACATTTGTTCATAATTAATTCCAGTATCGTCAATTAGCCTCACCTTATCCAAAACCTCATTTCAAATTTCCACAATATTGACAGCAACATGCGAGACATGAAGACCTCATAATTAGTTACCTGGATTAACGAGTCACCTGGCCACCCACCTAGTAGGCTAAAACTCAATAATTACAACACGTATATGACTAAATATGCGCAGAAACACATAAAAGAATTATCCAATAAGCCTAACAGACATGACTCCCTATTAGCACTATAGTACAAATTTAATTTAACAAAAGGGAGAATTTTAAAATACATGAATTTAACCACAAAGATCTCATCCTGATATAACTTCCACCGCGACTTATAGCCCGGTTTAAACATTTTACATCATGTAAAAATGCGAGGATCTCGTCCTCAGCTCTGAATCACAAGTAATATGCACATTGTGCCCACTAAAATTTTCCATTTCTTTTCTTTTTTCTTTTTAATAAATTTTGTGAAATAATTTTACAACATATAACGAACCCCCATACCGGCAGGGCATATAATTCATAAAATTGTAATCAATTACGCCTAAATTATATCAAAACTCACTGTAGCAAGTAATAGAAAGTCACTTTTGGACTCATCAACCTCAATAGTGTACAACACAAATTGATAGATACGGCTATCGCAATAAAATCTCCCATCAGTGGTAAACACATAAGGAGGTTATAGAATTACGAAGCTCACCCATAAGTGGAGTATAATAGGATGACTCGCCTCGATACTCAGAACTGAATCAAAATAAGAATAGACTCCTCTATTATGAATTAAATTATACCAGTAACAACACCATCTGGTGTAGCGGTCTTAGCCATACATATCAAATTTATTAACGGGTCGGGCCTCCCCCTTTAGGGTGCCCTCTACCCGTCTGTCCTCCACCCCTAACTGTCTGTGCATGTGGGGTAGTAACTGTATTGGGGCCCATAGCTTGAGTGTTATGATAAAATCCACCCCTTCCAAGTCTGGGACAATCTCTCATGATGTGCCTAGTATCACCATACTCATATAACCCCTTTGAGGTCGCGACTGCTTGTATTGAGTCTGTGCCGGATAACTGGAATAACCAATGTAAGAACCTCGTGTCAATGGTGCACTAAAAGCATTAACTGGAGCACTACTAGTACTCTGAATTGCAGACCGGGCTGACCGACTGCCCGAGCCTCCACTGAATCCGAGAAGTGTGAGTTGCAGAGTAAAATCCACTGAATCCTCCAGCGTTCCGAGACCCTTTTGACCTCTTTAGACTCCTTTTTCCTCACTTCGAACACGTTCTAACATTCTAGAAATCTCTACTAGTTGCTAAAATGGAATGTCGATCAGCAACTCTCGAGCCATATATATTTTAAAATCATAATCGAGCCCTTCAGTGAATCTGCAGACTCACTCTCTAACTGAAGGAACCAAGATAGGTGTATGGCAGGCTAACTCACTGAACCTGATAGCACAGTCTGACACCGTCATGGTGCCTTGACGCAACCATTCAAACTTTGTGCGCCACGTATCCCGGAGAGTCTGGGGAACAAACTTCAAAAATATCCCTGAACACTAAGCCCAAGTGGGTGGTACTGCACCGGCTGGTCTACCTCATTCATAAACTTGCCACCACTGATTCGCTTCTCCCGACAGCTATAATGTAGTAAAGCAAACTCCGCCCACTTCCACAATACCCATTGTATGGAGAATACGGTGACATTATTCTAGAAATCCCTGGGCATCCTCAGCGGTTGTGCCACTAAAGTAGGTGCACTATATCTCTTAAACCTCTCAAGTCTCTTTTGTTCTTATTTTGATGCCTCTGCCTGACCTCAAGCTGAACCAGAATAACAGGTTGTACCGGTACTATACCCGGAACTTGACCAATATGAACTTGAAGCTCTAGAGTATGGGTGGTCGGAGTCTGAACCCCTCCCACAATCTGTGAAATATTTGGCGAAACGAAGATCAATCCCGCCTGAGTTAATATATCAGACATGATTAGGGACTGTGTTAAAGTCTCCCGAAGTTCGGGGGTAACAACAGGTGCTTCCGGTACCTATCCCCCAACCGGAGCTACTGGCGGCTCCTCAATTGTTACTTTGACAGGTGCTCTAGCTGCGACACGTGCCCTTCCTCGGCCTCTACCTCGGCTTCTACCTCGACCTCTACCTCGGCTTCTACCTCGGCCTCTACCTCGGCTTTTACCTCGACCCTGACCTCGGCTTCTAACTCGACCCCGACCTCTTGTGGACCGAGCAGTATGCGCGGGTGTTTGCTCTGCAGAACCGGTAGCGTGTGTCCTCACCATTTGTGAGAGAATAGAGATACAAAGGCTCATATTCGAAAATCAACAAATCCGCACGATAGGAATGAAAGAAGTGGAAATTTCCTAGCAGTTCTGTAGCCTCTCGAAGATAAGTACAGACTTCACCGTACCGATCCGCAAGACTCTACTAGACTCGTTCGTGACTCGTAGAACCTATGAACCTAGAGCTCTGATACCAACTTATCACGACCCAAAATCCCACCACAGGCGTCATGATGACACTTAGTATCTAAGACTAGGTAAGCCGATTACAATTACAATTCAAGCCATGTTTTTATAATCGAAACCAACAACGGAAATAATTATTACACCTTCCCAAGACTGGTAATACTGAGTCACGAACTCTAACTGAGTACATGTAGTGATCTCCAAGGATCGAATATACAATACTGTTTGAATAAGAGTGGACAGTACAATAAAAATGAAAAGACTCCGGGGACTGCGACGACCAAGCAACCCTACCTTGAATTCTTGCGATCACACTTTAATCTCTGTCTGAATCCGATATCTCCAATACCCGGCTCTGCACAAAAATGTGCAGATGTGTAGTATGAGTACACCACAGTCGGTATCCAGTAAGTATCAAGACTAACCTCGGTGGAGGAGTGACGAGGTACAGTCAAGACACTCACTAATCAAATAACCTGTGCAATATAGCATACGAAAAAAATAGAATAACAAATAGCAGTGATGGCAACAATAATCAATTTGTGACATAAACAGCAAGGCAACAGGAACACCATAACTATTGCTCAAACGAATAATAAACACAAGTACAACCAATTAATCAAGTCCTTCAAATATAAATCATTCACATATAATTCTTTCGAATAAATACCCTCCAAATACATTTCTTCAAATAAATATCCTTCGAATATAAAATTCATTCACATAAATATCTTATATCATAATTATAAATACGGGTCTCAGCCCACTTTCATATTCTCATGGCACCTCGTGCCCATGTCTATATCACATATTCACGGACAACTCGCGTGCCCAAAATATCAATATATAAAAATCGTAGGATCAATTTATTTTCAATAAAGTAAGGTTAAAATCTTTAAATCAAGTAAGAAATCAACAAAGAAATAAGTTTATTTTAGAAATCGTTTAAGTGAAGAAAAATTATATTTCAATTAAAATAAAGCATCAGATAAGCTGCTGATTTGGATGTAAAACTTATTAAATTAAAACATAATAGTAATTCCCTTTTATTTAAAACAACTCAATCATTGAAAACAAGTACAACCCAGAAATACAAATCCTTAGAGTCTCGTACGAAAAAGCTAAAGCCAATACAATACAACAAGAAATACAAAACACTTATTATTAAGTCAAATAATACATCACGGAAAATACAAGAATTTACAAACTATGGAAAAACAAAATAACAAAAGGCAAATGCAACTATAGAGAAATATTAACAAAGGGCACTCCTGAGGTACCATCTCGTAGTCCCAAATCATAAATAAATTTCAAAAAAGGGCACTCCCGAGGTACCGCCTCGTAGTCCCAAATTTTAAATAAATTCACAATCTTTCCTTATATCACCGCGGGAGCCTTCACATTTAGTTTTAAAAATTATTTTTCCCGAAATAACATCCCGCATTTTAGCCACCCTTATCACACCGCATGGCTTCTAGTAGTTTCCCTACTAGCCACGCGTATCAAGACCCCCTTATCTCACCGCATGCGTATCAATATCACAATATATCACAATTTATACCTCAAGTGCTCGATTATCACAGCATAACACAACTTGCACCTTAAGTGCTCAAATATCATAGCATATCACAAATTGCACATCAAGTACTCAAATATTACAACAAATAAAAAAATTACACATCAAGTGCTCAAATATTACAACTTGCCACAGAAATCAACAATACATTATTTTCCACAATAAGGAGCCCATGGCTCGACCATAATGTGCACAAAATCTTAACAAAATATTCGGGAGTGAACAACTCAACAAAATAATATTTCACAATTTAACACTTTGCCTCAGTATGATTTACAGCCTTTATAACTCAATACCAATTTTAACAACATGAATTGGAAATTAATTTATCAAGGAAAAGCGCCTTCTTTAATCCAAATTTTTGGCAAATAGATTAATGTCTTATTTTAAAATTATTTAATAAATTATTTGCAAATACATAATCCAGAATGAAATTATCTCCAGAAAATATCAACTCAATAAAAACACGGGATTCACATAAAATCAATGTGGCAATCACACTAAATCATCATATATAAATAAATTCAAACAAACGAGGATTTAGGCATGACAAATAGAGGATTTAATAAGTGCCAACAATTTCTAATTTTGTACATAAGGGCATCGAAGAATTTTAGCCGATATAATTTGGACATATAAACCAAGTACGTACTCGTCACCTCGCGTACATGATTTTCAATTACACAATTTTCCAGATAAGACTCAATGCCTAAGGGGTAATTCCACCACTCAAGGTTAGGCAAGATACTTATCTTTTTGAAGTTAGGCCGATATTACAAAATCGCCTTCTTTCTTGAATTGACCTCCGGACAGCTCAAATCTAACGAAATTAATTGTATAACTTTATTAAAATTCATCGAAAACAATTGCGGATAATAAAACGTCGACTTAAAGTTTTATTCTAAAAAGTCAACCAAAAGTTAATGCGGGGCCCGCCTCTCGGAACCCGACATAATCTTCACGGAATCCGAACACCCATTCTGATACGTGTTCAATCATACCAATTTTATCGAATTCCAATAACAAATCGTCCTCCAAATCTTAAATTTTCATTTTTTTAAAAGTTTTACAAAAATTTCAATTTCCTCCATTAAAACTCGAATTAAACGATGAATATAACCGTAGATTTATGAAATATAATCACTTTTGGATATAGAACACTTGCCCCAGTCGAAGTCATGAAGGAATCCTCAAAATCGCCCAAAAATCGAGCTCCAAAAATCCCAATCGAAAATGAAGAAATGACAGATTTTCAATCCTTAAGTTTCTGCCTAGGTTCGCATTTGCGGACAACAACTTCACATTTGCGAATGAACATAACCTCCCATGAAAAGTGTTCGCAATTGCGACATATTGTTCGCAATTGCGAGTGAACAGTGTTTTCGCAATTGCGATAAATGGTTCGCAATTACGAATGAACAATGTTTTCGCAATTGCGATCAATGGTTCACAATTGCGAATGAATAGTACCTCACCAGAAACCAACAAACTCAAACTTCTCCGAAATGATCCGAAACTACCCTGAAACTCATCCGGAACCTCCCGAACACAAACCCTATATGAATTTCAATCATACAACATGCTACAGACCTGCTCGCACACTCAAAACACTGAAAAGAGGTTTTCTTGACCCGATATTGATCATGGTCAAACTCCCAAATTTCTTAACTTTACTAGTCTCTCAACCAATAATCCAAAAATACACCCAAGCCCCCCGGGACCCCATCAAATCATACCAACAAGTTCCAAAACATGATACAAACCTAGTCGAGGCTTCAAATCATATCAAACAATGCCAAAACAACGAATCGCGCCTCGAATCAAATTATGAGTTATGAAATTTCCAAATTCTATAATTTGCGCCGAAGCGTATCAAATCAATCCGGAATGACTTCAAATCTTGCACACATGTCATAAATGACATAATAAATTTTTTCCAATTTTCGGAATCAAATTTCGACCCCGATTTCAATAAAGTCGACTCCCGGTCAAACTTTCTAAAAATCTTTTATTTTTCAACTTTCGCCAAAATGCGTCAAATTGTCCTATGGACTTCCAAATGCAAATCCGGACACACGCCTAAGTCTGAAATCACCATACAAAGCTATTGACATCATCCAAATTCTATTCCGGAGTCGTTTGCCCAAAAGTTAAACTCTGGTCAGCTCTTTTTATTTTAAGCTTCAAAATGAGAATTGTTCTTTTAATTAAATTCTTAATCTTCCGAAAACCAAACTCGACCACACACACGGATCATAATACATATTACGAAGCTGCGCGAGACCTTAAGTCGTTGAACGGGGCGTTAAGTTTTAAAATGACAAGTTGGGTAGTTATAAAGCGGAGGTCGCAGATGCGACAATTTGACCGCATATGCGGAAATACATGGGCAGAAGCTTTAAAATCGAGGGTTTGGTCGTTTTATTCATATATGAAGCTATAGACCTCGGATTGAGACGATTCTTGATGCAATTGTCACCATGTGACTTGGGGTAATCTTTCTTGACTCAGTTGTGATTATATTTCGTGATTGTATCTTCATTTTTGGGTAATTGGATTATGGATTTAAAAGAGAAATTGGGGGTTTTAGCCTAAAGTTTCATTGAGTGCGTTTTTGAGTTTTGAATATCGATTTGGAGCCGGATTTGAGTGAAACTAGTATGGTTAAACTCAAAATTGAATGGGTTGTCCAATTTTGTGAGTTTTGTTGGGTTCCGAGGTGTGGGCCCTAGTTTGAATGTTGGTTGATTTTGGGCTTTTGAGTAAAGATTCGATCTCTATCAATTGGAATTATTTCCTTAGACTTTATTTGATGTATTTGAGTTCTTTTGGCTAGTTTCGAGCCGTTCAGAGGTCAATATGTGCGGGATGACATTTTTGGAGTATCGCTTGGCTTGCTCAGTATTGGATTTGGCTTGTTCAAGGTAAGTAACACTTCTAAATTTGGTGCTGAGTGTATAAACACCTGAATATACGTAATATGTGTTTGGTATTGAGGTGACACACATGCTAGGTGATGGACGTGTGGGCATGCACTGTGTGGATTGTGACTCGGTTATTTATGTGTTACTGTGTAGTTACCTAATCTTATTTGTATATATGAAATCTCTACGTGCTAGAGTAATTGGGCTGTGATCCATGTTAGAAACCATATCTAGGCTATATGCTTATTCTGTTGGGACCCACTGAGGTCATTTCTGCTATTGAGTAATTTGCTTGCATTGCAATTATATACTCAGTCATATGCATTCATTCACATATCATATCTTAATCTATGTTACAACTTATTAGTACATCACATCATCATGTTGGGCTGATTTTTCTGACATTGTGAGCCCAAGAGACTGGAGAGATTGATGACTAAGTGAGGTCGAGGGCCTGATGGTAAGGATATTCTTAGCATCGAGCTGCACGCTGTAGCATGTTTTATTGATTTATGCCATGAGTGGTTTGTTATAGCGCTTGGGCTGAAGAAGACCCTCCGGAGTCTGTACATACCCCCAATGAGGGAAGGTACCTATTGAGTGCGAGTGCCGAGAGCGAGTGCCGAGTGATTGAGAGGACTGAGTGGTTGTGAGGACTGAGTGAATTGATACTCTGAGAGTATGCACATTGTTTTATCACTGAGTTGCATTCCATTTGACATGCACACTTGACATACATGCATATACATACATTTTCCTCATGTTGCACGACACTGCGTCATTCATGGATTCATATACACATTAACATGTAGGCATAGAGATGTACTTTCCTCATTCATTTAAAAATGAAACAATTACCTGTTGAATGTTTTTGAAAAAATCACGGCTTTACAAACGGACTCATATTTTGGTGATTTCGGTAAAAGATTTGGGTTTTCACTCACATACTTGAAAAGCTTGCCTATTTTCCGGAACTGTGAACGAGCTGAGCACTATATCTCTGAGTTACTTCTTTTATCACTTTTATTATGTTGTTACGAACTGTTGTTGGGTATTGATGTTGGACTCCGGCCTTTGTTCCAGCTCGTCACTACTTTCAATATAATGTTAGGTTTGTAACTTATTGTGTAAATGGGGTCGGTTGTACTCATACTACACTTCTGCACCTTGCATGAAAATATTGGATGCTGATGTTTCTATGCATGACGAGAGCTAGATTTGAAGATGTACTTGCGTTCCGGTCATAACTGCCTCTTGATCTTGGTAGTTTAAAATATTAATCTGCTCATGTATATTTCAAACAGATGATGTACTTTATTTCATACCAGCTTTGTAAATTCTAAATCTTAGAAGCTCATGATTTATACTACCAGTTCTTGGCAATTATTGTATAAAAGCAGTTGTAGTTTCATTTCTTTTCTTAAAAAATCTCATTTAAATTGGATAGTTATTAATTGGCTTACCTGACGGGTTTGGTTAGGTGCCATAATGACTAGGTGGATTTTGTGTCGTGATAAGTTAGTATCAGAGCTCTAAGTTCATAGGTTCTACAAGTCACGAGCAAGTGTCAAGTAGAGTCTTACGGATCGGTATGATGACGTCCATATCTATCTTCGAGAGGTTACATGGCATATAGGATAAACTTCCCATCTTTCTTTTCTTATCGTGCCACATTGATTTATCTTGAAACATAAATCTTTGAATTCACTCCACGCATTTATGTGTGCATGTGAGCGTTCGGTATCAACCGTGCATCATCGGCTTGTGATTCCATGGATGGGGTGCGAGATGTGATTTTTGTGTGCTGATGATGGGCGGGTCTGAAGGACTTGAGGTCGGGTTATGACTGTAGCTTGAGCACGGGGATTTCAGTTGTGTGAGCACGTGTTGTTGGATTTATATGTCCGGTAGCGTCCCTATGAGTAGAATTTGTGACTCGATGAGTAGTAGGATGGCTATATGATGAGCATGATATGACTGTGGGATGTGTTCAGATGGTATAAATATGATGAAAAGAGTTTGCTTGAGATGTAAAAAGGACTATTGGGTGCTGGATTATTGTCTTGATGTGACGTATCGTCTCGAGATGAGTATGTTGAAAGATTTCTTATGTTGTTTAATTGTGGAAAGAAGTAGATTTTCATATCTTATGGTGAGATGTGACTAAGGAAGATTAAGTGATGGCGTAGTAATCGCGGTTGCGAAAGGGTATAGCAAGATGCCAATGTGAGGCTAAACATGTGGGTTATCTCTTGCGGAGTAATCTACGGAGGTGTGATCCTTATAATGTTGTATGGGGAGTTTCCTTTCTCCCAGCGGGGTATATGTATTGAGATTTAAATTTGAATTTGGTTGAGAAAGTTGACCTGATCGTCATGTGGATGTATGCGAGCTTAGTAGATGATTTGAGGTACTATATGGTTTGTGTTATGTGAGCTTATGAAGGATTTACTTGAATCTCCCAGCGGTATTATGGCAGTAATAAAGTATGGGTATGGTGAGTTATCAGATGTTCTATTCTATGGCATTGAGCTAAGCGGTAGAGTCTACTATCGACGATTTGATTGCATGGTTGCGTGGTTTATTGGTTTCGGTCTGAGGCATACTGGTGGATTGGTTATGACTTGTAGAGATTGAGATCGAGGATGACTCAAGTAAAGAAATTTTTGGATACGGGTTATGTTACACTTTATAGGTATATGGGAATCATGGGATGATTGAGTTGTTATTCGTGAAGGATGTAGTGCGCGTGGAGTAGGAAATTGCTCGGGTGCTTAAAGGTGTGGATTACTTCTTTGGGTGTTGTTGTGCTAATGGGGTACATGTCGTTTGGCCTGTTTGGGCGATGCAATTGAGATTTGAGCAGAATGGATGACTCTCGAGGAGGTTCTACTGGATTCAAGATTTATATGTGGCAATTGAGAATTTATTCGGATTTGTATATGGCTAGACTATGAGATTTTTGTCGGATGATGTCTGGACTCGCGGTATTTCTGTATTACTATGAATTCTACATTTCAATATAAGGAAGGTAAATGAAATAGTTTTAGGTTCACATAAAGACTCTTCGGAGTACGTGTCTCGATTGTGGTACTTTTGGAGTGCTTGAGAGGGAATACATTGGCTTATGGACCTTAAGGCGGTGTGGTTTTATGCTAGGATCTCGTGGGGTGAGTTCTGGTTAAGGATCATGGTGTTCTGGTAAGGAAAGTGTACATTTGAAGGTAATTTAGAAAGAACTCGGAGAAATACGATAACTTGGTAATAGCTTAGATCATCACCATAATGGATATTATCGGTTCTTTGGGTACTTGGGATGTGGTGAGCCTCTACAGGTGTTTTGTGGCATTGCTCTTAGGTTTTGGCGACCTGCGTGACTTGGTTGAGTTAGAAGGATTCGGTTCTGATAGCTGTGTTATGTGAAAATGGATTTCAAAGTGTTCTCAATGGTATCTACCATGGTTCGAGGTGTATATTTCTTGCTGGCGTGAGGAGCGTGTTGTGATTGTTTCCTGGATGGGAACAAATGGAAGGTTCATAACTAATTGAGTATGTAGTTTTCTTGTGACTCAGAGTTGATTATAAGATTCTTGTACTTTTCATATTCCTGATAGATGCGATGTGTTGTGTAGGATTATGTTTTGCATGTGCAAGGTCACAGTTCATAGTGGGAGGGAAGGTCATGATTTTTTGACAGCATGGACAGTTTTAGATATATAGATGAATGTTATAACTGCTTGGTAATTCCTGAGAAGTGTGCGTATTTTAAAAGGCGCACTGAGTGTTGATTTACATATGCTTCATTGGGTATTGCGGTACTCGCCTAGTTGACCGACTGCTAATATTCAGATTTTGCTATGTGGCACGAAAAAATTATGGAAGTATTCCTGGTGGGACTATCGTGTACAGGAGATATGTTAGACATTTGGGCGGTGGAGTTGGGAGCAGATATGGTGATTCGTGTGTTCTATGAATTTGGAGACTGAGTGTTCTCAGAAGTAGATTGTTTCGTGGTTGTGGATTGTGAAGTTGTGGCCAAAGCTAGCCATATGATAGTATGTGTAATGATTCATTCATTGTAGACTATCGGAGGGTTATTTATCTATTTGTGGGTGACCAGAGTTGATTTGTTGGTAGACCCAACGAGGATGTGTATTCTACATCGGGTCAAATTGGTTGACTTTGTACTGCTATTGTAGAGGCATGTGCCATTCGGTCAGAGTTGAGCATATTCGTGTTCTGATATATACTATGGGTTACCCTTCTATGCCATGAGGGGTTTTGATTTGTTGGTTATAAGCACACCTAGTGCGGTTCTGTTTGGGTCTTGTAGCGGGATTTGAGCGAGATGGTTATTGGGGTATCGAATGGTTGATTGTGCCTTGGTTATGTTCTCTCCGGACTGTGGTATATTCTGTTATTTGCTTCTCCGTAGTTATGGTCATACACTTCGGGTATTTGATATCGAATTGCGTACAGTTATTGATTTTGAGCATGGTGGCTTGAGGTATTCCATATGGACCCGTGTCTGGATGGGGTCATGCATTGCAGCTGGGTTATGTCAGGATATGATCCTTTGTGTTAGATTCGTGTGTCTTGGTTCTACTATGTAAGATGGGTTTGTAACATTGCAGTTGTGGTGGTACTTGTTGAGCTTGCAGGACGGTTCTCTCATTGGAGTCAGTTTCTATGTTTGAATACATTTGAATTGTTGCGTATTAGTGCATGGATTGCACGGTTTGTGGCTCTAAGTAGTATTGGTGTGGCATGTCAGTAGAGTAGCTTGTATTTGATAAGATGAGGTCGTTGGACCTAGAATGGGTGGTATCAGATCTGATTGCGGTATATTTGGAAGGATAATGTTGCTGATCGGCATAGAAATTGGCTATAGTTCTTGTCGAAGGAGAGAGAGCTCCATGGCTTGTTGATCTGATAAGTGGATATGAGTTTCTGCGTATTCCTTCCATCATTGGCAGTGGACGAAGGTTTTAGAACGAGGTTTTGTTTGATACGAGGTTTATTACCAGTACCGGGTTTGCTTCGAGTAGTTATTGTAATCGAAATTATTGCTATGAGTATTTGAGTTATGTGGTATATCACGTGATTGCATCTTGGGTTATGGTTGTGGCGTAATACAGCTTGCTCACACCTATAAAGTGTGTAGATGCAAGATTCAGATCTTATGGAAATTCCGGATGTTGGGAGTTGGATTCTGTGGTTTACAGGCTAAGGTTGAAGTAATGATCTTAAGTTATGTTGCATTTTCAGGCCTATATGGAATAGGGTGATGGGATCTCACCCTCGTGCATGTGCATGGTAAGTTTAAACAGCGGTTTGATGGCCTTGGAATGAATCTTGGCACGTTTGAGGATGAACGTATGTTTAAGTGGGGGAGGATGTAATGACCCGACCGGTCATTTCAAGCATTTGCACTTTGCCCGGTAGTTTGAGGGCATGAGTAGCTCCGTATGATGCATTATGACTTATGTGAATCGTCGGTTTTGGTTTTCAGGTTATTCGGAATCGATTTGGAAGAATGAATTTCATTATTTAAGCTTTAAGTTGGAAGAGTTGACCAAGTTTGACTTTTATGAATTTGACCATAGAACGAAGTTTTGACGGCTCCGTTAGGTCCGAATTGTGATTTTGGAATCGGACGTATGCCCGGGTTTGCAATTGGATATTTCTAGAAGGATTCGGTACTAATTGGCGAAAATTGGAAATTTGAAGAATTGGAAAGTTCATAAGTTTGACTGGAAGTTGACTTTAAGGATATCAGATTCGGATTGTGGTTCCGGAAATTGAAATAGCTTTGTTATGTCATTTGGTACTTGTGTGCAAAATTTGGATTCATTCCGGATTGATTTGATATGTTTCGGAGAGAGTTTTGGAAGTTGAAAGTTCAAAGTTCATTAAATTTTGATTTGAGGTGCGATTCGTCATTGCGATGTTGTTATGTATGATTTGTGGCCTCGAGTAGGTCCGTGTTATGTTATGGGACTTTTTGGTATATTTGGACGGGGTCCCGAGGGGCTCGGGTGAGTTTCAGACCATTTCATCGCATGTTGCATTTGGCTAAGGCTGCTGGTTCTGGCCTGGCTGCATCTGCGGACAATTGGTCATAGAAGAGACATCGCATATACGAGGTCTTCTTTGCAGAAGTGAGGTAAGACCTGGGCAAGGAAGATCGCAGAAACGGAACTAAGGGAGCATATGCGCGTCCGCAGAAGCGTAAGTCTAGCCGCAGAAGTGGCGTGTGACGCAGAAGCGAGAGTTGGTTGGCGCACTTGCGTGTGCGCAGAAGCGGGAAAACTCCGCAGGTGAGGAAGGGATGGTCTTCATAGGGCTTCGCAGAAGCTAGATGTTTCTACTTATGCGGAGGTCGCAGATACGACAATTTGACCGCATATGCGGAAATGATTGGGTAGAAGCTTTAAAATCGAAGGTTTGGCCATTTTATTCATATATAGAGCTATATACCTCAGATTGAGATGATTCTTGAAGTAATTTTCATCATGTGACTTGGGGTAAGAATTCTTGACTCACTTGTGATTATATTTTGTGATTTTATCTTCATTTTTGGTAATTGGATTATGGAGTCGGATTTGAGTGAAACTAGTATGGTTGGACTCGAAAGTGAATGGATTGTCATATTTTATGAGTTTTGTCAGGTTCCGAGGTGCGGACCCGAGTTTTAGTTTTGGTTGATTTTGGGCTTTTGAGTAAAGATTCGACCTCAATCAATTGGAATTGTTTCCTTAGACTTTATTTGATGTATTTGAGTTGCTTTAGCCATTCGGAGGTCGGTACGCACGGGATGGCATTTTTAGACCATCGCTTGTCTTGCTCGGCATTGGATTTGGCTTTTTCAATGTAAGTAACACTTCTAAACCTGGTACTGAGGGTATGAACCCCTGAATATACGTGATATGTGTTTGGTGTTGAGGTGACGTACATGCTAGGTGACAGGCTTGTGGGTGTGCATTGTGTGGATTGTGACTCGGTTATTTCTGTCGTACTGTGTAGTTACCTAATCTTATTTGTATCTATGAAATCTCTACGTGATAGAGTAATTGGGCCGTGATCCATATTATAAACCATACCTATGCTATATGCTTATCCTGTCGGGATCCACTGAGGTTATTTCTACTGTTGAGTTCTTTTCTTGCATTGCAATTACATACTCAGTCATACGCATTCATTTGCATATCATATCTCAGTCTCTATTACCATTTATTGATACATCACATCATCATGTTGGGTTGATTTTCATGACATTGTGAGCCCGAGAGACTGGTGAGATTGATGACCGAGTGAGGCCGAGGGACTGATGGTAAGGATATTGATGGGGTCGGGCTGCACGCCGCGTCATGTTTTATTGATTTATGCCATGATTGGCTTGTTATAGCGCTTGGGTTGAAGGAGTCCCTCCAGAGTCTGTACACACCTCTAGTGAGCACAGGTACCTACTGAGTGCGAGTGCAAGTGCCGAGAGCGAATGCCGAGTGATTGGGAGGATTGAGTGACTGTGAGTGAATTGATACTCTAAGAGTATGCATATGGTTTTATCACAGAGTTGAATTGCATTCGACATGCACACTTGACATACTGACATAGAGATACATTTTTCTCATGCTGTACGACATTGCTCATTCATGGCTTCATATACACATTGACATGTAGGCATAGAGATCTACTTTGCTCATGCCATTTGAAAATAAAACAATTACCTGTTGAAATTTTGGAGGAAAATCACGTTTTTACAAACGTACTCATATTTTGGTGATTTCCGTAAAAGATTTAGATTTTTACTAACATACTTGAAAAGCATGCCTATTTTCCGGAACTGTGAACGAGCTGAGCACTATATCGCTGAGTTACTTCGTTTATTACTTTTATTATGTTGTTACAAACTGTTGTTGGCTATTGGTGTTGGACTCCAACCTTGATTCCACCTCGTCACTGCTTTCAACCTAAGGTTATGTTTGTTACTTATTAAGTACATGGGGTCGGTTGTACTCATACTACACTTTTGCACCTTGCGTGCAGATGTTGGATGCTGATGTTGATGTGCATGGCGGGAGTTGGATTTAAAAATGTACTTGCGTTCCGATTATAGCTGCCTCTTGATCTTGGTAGCTTTAGAATATTAATCTGCTCATGTATATTTCAAATAGATGATGTACTTTATTTCATACCAGCTTTGTAAATTTTACATCTTTGAAGCTTATGATTAGTACTACTAGTTCTTGGAAAATTCTTGTATAAAAGCAGTTGTATTGTCATTTCTTTTCTTAATAAATTTCAATTAAATTGGATAGTTGTTAATTGTCTTACCTGACGGATTGGGTTAGGTGCCATCACGACTATGCGAATTTTGGTCGTGACACTGATGCTCTCTGATGCGATCATATAGAGAAGACCGAGAAACCACGCAAGCCAGAACTCGACTCTGCTTCAAAATATCCAATCTAACAAACTGGTTGGCCAAGGACTGAACATCCAACATTAATGGCCTCTCCGCTGTCGGTAGATATGCTAAACTGTCCAAGCTCTCCACCTTTCGACTCAAGGCATCGACCACCACATTGGCCTTCCCGGGATGATATAGATTGGTGATATCATAGTCCTTAAGAAACTCTAATTATCTCCGCTGCCGTAAGTTAAGATCCTTCTATTTGAACAGATGCTACAGACTCCGGTGGTCGGTATAGACCTCACAAGGGACACCGTACAAATAGTGCCGCCAAATATTCAAGGTAAGAACAATAGCTGCTAATTCCAGTTCGTGGACAAGATAATTCTTCTCATGCATCTTCAGCTGTCAAGATGCGTAGGCAATCACCCTACCATCTTTCATCAACACCGCACCGAGGCCAACACTTGACGCATCATAGTACACAGTGTAAGACCTCGAACCCGTAGGCAATACCAACACTAAGGTGCAGTCAAAGAAGTCTTGAGCTTTTGAAAGTTCTCCTCACACTCCTCGGTCCATCTAAACGGTGCACTCTTCTGGGTCAATCTGGCCATAGGTTCAACAATAGATGAGAAACCCTCTACGAAACGATAATAATACCCTGCCAAACAAAGAAAAATCCGGATTTCAATAGCTGATTACGGTCTGGGCCAACTCTTCACTGCCTCAATCTTCTTTGGATCTATCTTGATCCCCCTCACTTGACACCACATGACCTATAAACGCCACTGAATCAAGCCAGAATTCATACTTTAAAAATTTTGCATACAACTTTTTTTCTCTGAAGGCCTGGAGCATAATCCTCAGGAGTTGCTCATGATCCTCCCGGCTCCGTGAGTACACAAAGATGTCATCAATAAATACAATGACAAATGAATGAAGATAGGGCTGGAATACACTGTTCATCACGTGCATGAATGTTGCTGGGGTGTTGGTCAGCCCAAATGATATCACAAGGAACTCATAATGACCATACCGAGTCCTAAAAGATATTTTTCGGAATATCCGGATCCCGAATCTTTAGCTGATGATAAACTAACTACAAATCAATCTTGGAGAACAATCTGGCACCCTGTAGCTGATCAAATAAGTCATCAATACGTGGAAACGGATACCTGTTCTTCATTGTAACCTTGTTGAACTGCCGATAATCAATACACATGCGCATAGAACCATCATTTTTCTTCACAAACAGAACCGGAGCACCCCAAGGTGCATTACAAGAAATAGGACATACGACGACATTATATAAATGTCGTATTATGTAGTTTAAATGTCACAAATTTAATCACCGATATTTAATTTAAATTTATCCTAAATATCGTAAATTTCAATGTCGGAAATTTTCCGATATTTAGGTAAATGTCGGAAAAAGATTTGCGATATTTATTTACAGACTTGTATAAAAATGTCACTTAGATTTTCTGACATTTAAGCTAATGTTGGTAAAAGATTTACGACATCTTTTATAGACTTTAAGAAGCTTCACATTTAATATCCAACATTTAGGTTAATGTCAATAAAATATTTACGACATTTCTTTAGAACTTTATGAAATGTTATTAAAATTTATGACAACTACCTAAAATATAATAATAGTCATTCCTTTATTTCATTATACATGACACAAATACTTATTTGTACATTTGTAAATATCAAACATCATCCACAATGTAACAAAGATTAATTACAGGTAAAGTGAATGCTTTCAATACTGTATACAAAGAACAAACGTACTGATCGACTAACAACTTGTTTGGATGGTTGTTACCCATAGTATTGTATTGTGTTGCTATCCCAAAATAATGTTTGTTTTGATTGTTTCATTAAAATTGGTTGTATTGTATTGTTAAATCCATTGTTCCGAAACAATGAGAAGTCTCATTTTTTGAAACAACTGATTTGGCGTGGTGAGATTGTTTTCTATATTTATTTCCAATTATACCCTAACTTATTAATCCATAATTCTATTTTATCCTTTACCTTTTTTTTAAAAATTTTAACTCCAAATCTCCCACCTATAACCTATTTTGTCTTCATCCTTTTTTTTCCAGAACTTCTGCCACTTCCAACTCTAACGTAAAATTGCTAATTTTGTTAGAATTTGCATGTATTTAATTGCTCAATATATTTACAAGACATATTTGGTAATAAATTAGTAGAAAAAGAGTTTTCTTAAATTATTTTTATGCGTAATTCTTGATATATTTAATATTTAAATAATTGGTGGTATTTTAATAAACTTATCAGTTACAGTATAATGCGATACAGTCAAACCAAACAACAAAATTTTATTTAACAATAATACACAATACAATGTATCCAAACGTTGTATTTATAAAATGATACAATACAATACAATACAATATAAAACGATGGATAACAACCTTCCAAACAAGCTGTAAGTGTATTCCTTACAAATTTAAACAATTTAAAAGTAGTTAACATATAACTACACTAAGATCACTCCTAATTGGAATTAATTTCCTTAACTTATACAATTAATACATCGACAACGATTCACAGATCCATCTTTTCACAAGTCAATCATTCCCTTGCCAGTAATTGATCAGACATCCTATACAAAAAATCCATATAAGAAAGAATTATAAAAATATCATATAGGGGACAAAAAAGTAAAAGTGCCTTGTATATTTTTTTCAACTCTATTATTTCAAGTTTTTTGACTGTAATCTGGGAAGAATTATTACAATGATACTTCGATAGTTTAAGGAATTCAAAGCTCTAACAACTTTACGAGGAACCAGACAAACTATTGCAACTCATTTCTATGAAAGCTATCATCATGTTGCATCTAGTGCAGAAACTGAGTAACATCAATTAGAAGAAATTGTCCAAAACAACAAAGATCTCATAAAACGTCTATTAAACAGGATAAGTGATCACTTTTGCAAATCTGAATCTCTCTTTTCCAGAACTGATACTATAGCAAAAAGGTTAACCTATTCAACTATAACATGGCAAGACATCTCCATTTCTTTCAAAAGTTCTTTTTTTAAAACTGAAACATAAGGAAGAAAAAGTGTTAGAATCCCAAAAGGATGGCAACTTGTCTTATTCTTTTCTGCAACTCATTTAAAAGCAAAGATTAAATAAGTAAGACAAGGCATGGCTACAACACGACTTATTAGTGTTTGGAATGTTATCATCCATCTTGCGGTGACATATAACATATCAGAAAGGGATAAAAAAGAGCAATACCTTTACAATATCATAACTATAGTCGACAAAGATCCTTAATAATTTAACAGCTCTAGTCCATAGAGTGTCTCAAGAAAAATAAGCTAATTTGTTAAGAGTTTATTTTTACAGTATCACTATTGTAATACTTGGAAAGGCCTCGTGGAAATGGATAAGCTAATTTTCTTTCTTCTAACAGATGAGGAGACAAGTAAAATCTAACATCATTGATTTTAAATGGTAAAAAGAATATCTGATCAAATAATATTTCATACACTCTGAGGTTACAATAATTCTTTAGCAATAGTTACTAGTATAATACACAAGCNGCATTTCAAGCCTAATTCCACTACGGACCTCCAAAAAATTTTCCGGACAAGCTCCTAAGTCCAAAATCACTATACGGAGCTATTGGAATCATCAGAATTAAATTTCGAGGTTGTTTATATATAACTCGACATCCGATCACTATTTTAACTTAAGCTTTAAATCTTGGAACTAAGTGTTCCAATTCATTTCAAAACCTAAATGGACCCGAACCAATTATCCCACCAATTCATACAACAACTATAAAGTATAATTTGAGTAATAAAGTGGGAAGCAGGGTTATAATACTCAAAACGACCGGCTGAGTCGTTACATGAATGGTGCAAATATAAAATATTAGATGTTGCTAAAATTAAAAGGTGCGAATATAAAATATTAGATGTTGCTAAAATTGAAAAGTAAAAATTGAAAATACATTTCTTTCAAAAGTCCTTTTTTTTAAACTGAAACATAAGGAAGAAAAAGTATTAGAATCCCAAAAGGATGGCAACTTGTCTTATTCTTTTCTGCAACTCATTTAAAAGCAAAAATTAAATAAGGCAAGGCATGGCTACAATACCACTTATTAGTGTTTGGAATGTTACCATCCATCTTGCAGTGATATATAACATATCAGGAAGGGATAAAACAGAGCAATACCTTTATAATAATATAACTATAGTTGACAAAGATCCTTAATAATTTAACAACTCTAGTCCATAGAGTGTCTCAAGAAAAATAAGCTAATTTGTTAAGAGTTTATTTTTATAGTATCACTATTGTAGTACTCGGAAAGGCCTCGTGGAAATTGATAAGCTAATTTCCTTTCTTCTAACAGATGAGGAGCCAAGTAAATCTAACATCATTGATTTTAAATTGTAAAAAGAATATCTGATCAAGAATTTTTTATACATTACAATAAGTCTTTAACAATAGTTACTAGTATAATACACAAGGAATCTCACGAATGGATAAGCTAATTTGCTTTCTTCAACCAAGGAGGAGCTAATCAAATATAAAATCATTAACTACAATGAGTAAAACAAGATGTGATAAAGAATTTTTATACATTCTGATGTTACCAAAATTCTTACACAATATATATAACTCACAACATCTACACCAATTTTAACAGCATTATAGGGGCATGCAATTATAAAAATATATACCAATTCTCTTTAATAACAACAAACTGAACCTTTCAAATTTTTATAAATTTTATATCAAAACTTCAAGGCTAAATAGTGTCTCAAAACATCACTCCAGGTCTATAGACAAGGTTGGTGAGAAAAGTTGGTCTAACTGAAATGTAACAATAAATTTAACAAACCCAAACAATTAAACTCAACTGACTTTATGGAACTATTCAACGTCTGCAAATTTTTTAATAACACCAAAAGAAACTAAAGAGAAAGGAGGAAAATTTGATTAACTATTAGCTTACTTTCAGAAGGAGTGAAAATTGAAATAGACCTCACGAACAATAGATTGAACAATTCCAATCTGTAACGAAACAGCCACAACAATATATATCAAAATACGTGCATCTAAACCATCGAATACACACCGTGTAATTCCTAACGGCGGAGCCTATCATTCCAAATATCAAATATTCAACAACAGAAGTAATTAGAAAGAAATGAATTGAAAAGAAAAACATATAAAAAATAAATCACTAAACGAATTATTTAGAAATATTCGGATAAGCTTGATAGTTGGTGAAGAAAAATATATAGGAGTAACAAAAATAACAAAAGTTGGTGAACCATAATTACCATGTTGGCAGAAAAAGATATAGATATAAAAATTAATATGGAGATAGAGAGAGATGATTTGGGATTACCTCAAGACGGCGGACGGCGATGGTGGAAGAGAAGGGAAAGTGCGGCAATGGTTAGGAACGATTTGATGGCGTGGCGAGCAGAATGAGGGTAACGGTAATTTTAGAGAGTAAATAGGAATTGCATAGACTGAATTATTAGTAATCTTTTAGGGCATCTACAACCCTCCCCTATTTCTCCAAAATGCAGTTCCTTTTTGCCAAAATGTGGCTCCAATGCTCCCCCATTTTTGCCCCCAAAACGGGGATGAATAGTGTTACTCCAAATTTGGAGTGATATCTCCTCCACTTCTATTCATCCTTACATTATTTTTTTTTTATTATTTAACTCTTTTAATGTATCTCTTTATATATACCTAATTATGTTTATATAATATTTTTATAACATTAATTTCTACAACTTGCGCCGAAACACATCAAATCACGTTCGATTGACCTTAAATTTTGCACACAAGTCATAAACGACATAACAGAGCTATTCCATTTGGCAGAATCGGATTATGGCCTCGATATCAAAAAGTCAACTCCCCGGTCAAACTTCCCAAAAATTTAACTTTCGGCATTTCAAGCCTAATTCCACTACGGACCTCTAAAAATTTTCCGAACATGCTCCTCAGTCCAAAAGCACCATACAGAGCTATTGGAATCATCAGAATTAAATTCCGAGGTCGTTTACACATAAGTCGACATCCGGTCACTATTTTATTTTAAGCTTTAAACCTTGGAAAAGAAGTGTTCTAATTCATTCAAAAACCTCACCGGACCCGATCCAATTACCCCAGCAATTCACACAACAACTATAAAGTACAATTTGAGTAGTAAAGGGGTAGCGGGATTGTAATATTCAAAATGACCGGCCGGGTCGTTAAATTCTCCCCCACTTAAACATACGTTCGTCCTCGAACGTGCCAAGAGTTGTTTCCAAGCAATCAAATCACTGTTCCGTCTTACCACACACGTGCCCGGGGGTGAACCCACATCACCCTATCCCACATAGGCTTTACTACACAATGCAACTAAAAATCATTAATTTAACCTTAGCCCATAAACCTTGGAGTTTAATTTTCAACCTTTAAAATTTCTTTCAAGACACTAATCTTACATTTACACACTATATAATTCCGAATAAGATGCATCGAGCTATAACTATAACCACGGATATAATCACCCAGCATATTACACAACTCGTATGCTCGTAGCACCATTCCTGATCGCAGTGACTACTCTAAAACGAACCGCATACTAGTATTAAACCCATATCGAACCAAACCTCATCCCAAAACCTTCGTACACTGTTGATAATAAAAGAAACACGCAGAATCTCGTAACCCTTTATCAGACCAACAAGTCATGGAGGTCTCTTGCCCCAACCGGAACCATAATCACTTTCTGAGCCGACTTTCAATATTATACTCCTGAATATACCGAAATTAAACCTGATAGTACCCATTCCAGGTCCAATGACCTTATATTACTAAACATAACTACTCCACAGACATACTGCACCAATATAACTCGGAGCCATAACTCGTGCCATACGTGCACTAATACGCAACAATTCAAATGTACCCAGTCATGGAAAATGACTCAAATGAGAGAACTGCCCCGCCAGATTAACAAGTACTTCCACAACGAAACACTGAAAATTCATCATACACCGCAGAACCATCACCCGATTCTAACACGAGGTTCATATTATATACTCCGAGCCACCCTGCTCCAATTTAATAATGACGGAGAGGAAAATGATAGAAATACCACACAAAAACCTGAAAGGACATAACCATTACGCTATCGATCATGCAATAGCCAATTACTCATCACACTCAAATTCCGCTATAAAGCTCAAATAAAACCGCACCATCTGTGCATATAACCAATGAATCACAACTTCTCGTAGCATAAAGGAATAACTCCCAGATCATTTGAGAACACGCATAAGTTCAACATCAACCAAATGACACATCCCTCAATAATAGCAGTATGGAGCCAACCATTCCGGCTCGGTATAGAATACACATCTTAATTGGGCCTGCCTATGGACCCCCAAATCAACTCGGGTTACCCACAAATAAATACAAATTCTTCTGAAAATCCATAATGACTGAATCATAGCACATTCTATCATATGGCTAGCTCCGACCATAACTTCACTGTCCACAACTATGAAACAATCCGCTCCTGAGAACTCCCAATCTCCAAATCCATAGAACACGCGAATCACCATATTTGATTCCATCTCCACCGCCCGAATGCCTAATAACTCTCTCATACATGATCATCCCACGAGAAATACTTTAAAAGTCCTTCTGTGCCAATTGATAAAATTTGAATATCAACAGTCTATCAACCATGTGAGTACCGCAATACTAATTTATACCTCCGTAAGTAAAAAAATACAATGCGCCTTCTGAAGTCTGCCCCTTTCTCATACAACACCAAGTAGTAATAGTATTTATCTAGTTATTTGAAACGGTCCATGTTGTCCAACATTCGTTACCTTCTCTTCAAGACTGTACTGCCACCTTGTACATGAAAATCTAGCTTTTGTACAACACGTAACATCTATATTGTCATCATGTGAAATGCACAAGAAAATTATTATCAACTTTGAGTCACCAATAATTTACATACCATTTTAGTTAGAAACCTTTCTCTTGCTTCTTTCCAGGAGGAAATCACAATTCACCACAACACGTTCTCCACACTGGTAGAGACCATCAAGAATACCTTGGAATCCATTTGCACATCAAGCCCTTAAAACTAAGTTCCTCTAACTCGACCAAGCCACGCAGGTCGCCAAGTCCAGGTATATTGCCACAAAGCACCTGTACAAAACCCCCACATCATAAGCACTCAAAGAACCGATCATATTCATTATCATACTGATCCAACCTACTACCAAGCTGTCCTATTTCTCCAAGTCCCTTCCGAATTTGTCTTCAGATTGATTTTTCTTCTTGCTAAAATACCATGATCTTTAACCACAACTTACCACACAAACATTAGCATAGAACCACAACGCCCTACGACCCATAAGCCACTGTATTCTCCTTAAGCACCTCCATAAATATCACAACTGTAACACTCACTCTAAAAATACCTTATTCGAATCTAAAATTGTTCCTCTTTCCATTCTTATATTGAAATGTAGAATTCATAGTCAAACAGAATTACCGCACATCCTGATACCATCCAATGTAAGTAGCCGATTCTAGTGATATACAAATTCAAAAAATTTTCAATTTCCATATATACATTTTGAATCCATTAAAACCCTCTCGAGAGTCATCCACTCTGCTCAAATCTAATTTACTCCGCCCCAAACGGGCCGAAAGATATGTGCTCTTTTAGCACGATCAACACTCAAAGAAGTAACCCTGCCTTAACACGACCAATCAAATTCATACTCCGTGCGCACTATATCATTCACCAATAACAACTCACTCATCCCGCAAATTGCATTTAATCATACATAAAATATAATCCTTAACCAGAAATTTCCTTATTCGAGTTATCCTCGATCTCAACTTCTGCAAGTCATAGCTAACCCACAAGTATGCCTCAGACCAAAATTAAAATTTAACATATATCCATGAATTTGAATTGTCAATAGCAGACTCCCCCACTTGGCTCAAAGCCATAGAACAAAACATTCCATAATTCACAATACCAATACTCTTTTGCTGTCATAATGCTTCAGGCAGTTCAACGAAAAATTCTTCTCAAGCTCATACAACGCCAACCATAAAATACCTCAATCATCCACTAAGCTCGCATTTATTCTCTTGACACTCGAGTCAACATTATCAGCCAGATTCAAATTCAAATCTCCACCCATACACCCCGTCGGCAGAAAAGAAACTCTACACTCACATCATAAGAAATACTCCTACATAGATTACTCCGCAGGGGATAATCCACCTGCTTAGCCTCAATCTGGTATCTTATTATATCTTTTTGCAGTCACAATTACTATGCAATCACTTAGTTAATCTGTGTCCAAACTCATTACCCAGACATGAGAATTTAATTTACCCCAAAATTTAACAATATGAAAGATCCTTCAAAACATTCATGCTCGAGACTGTGCGTCACATTAAAACGAAAATCAAGCATCCCATGGCCATTTCTTTACATTTCAAGGAAACACTTCTCGTCACATTCAAATCGTCTTAACACATCCCGCGGTCACATCATACCCATCATACCGCCATTCCACCGCTCATCGAGCCATAAATTCCACTATAGGGTCATTACCGGACATATGAGTCCAATTGTACAATGTACAACCGAAGCTACCGAGCTTAAGCTGCGATCTAAACTTGGCCTCAAGTCCTCCAGACTGGCCCCTTCACCCATACATAGAATACTCATCTCGTACTTCGCTCATGGAATCACAATCC
Organism: Nicotiana otophora; assembly: GCA_000715115.1. NCBI lineage: Eukaryota > Viridiplantae > Streptophyta > Magnoliopsida > Solanales > Solanaceae > Nicotiana > Nicotiana otophora. Next base: position 142 of record AWOL01S0013326.1, on the reverse strand, counting down.
GATGATGCACAGCTGATACTGAGCGCTTATATGCGTATACGAATATGTGGAAGGAATTCAAAGAGTTTATATCTCAAGATGAATCAATCTCACACGATAAGGAAAGAAAAATGGGAAGTATATATCCTAAATGCCCTGTAGC
>AWOL01S0013315.1:451448-483050 GCA_000715115.1 Nicotiana otophora | reverse complement strand
TTATAAAATAAAGACAGTAAAGTAAAGACAAGTATAGAGAGAAACTGATATATTATTCAAACTTCAAACTTCTGTACATAATGAACTGAATTCTCCTCTATTTATAGAAGAAAGGAAGCTGCTACTGCAAGCTGCTGTGCAAGTTGCTTGTAAGCTGCTGTGTAAGCTGCTGCTGCAAGCTGCTGTGTAAGCTGTTTGTAAGCTGTTGTGTAAGCTGCTTGTAAGCTGCTGCTCTAAACTGTTGTGCCAGATATAGATAATCTTCTATCATGGGTAATATTTATCCATAATGGAGTACCGAAAGGATAAGCTTCTTCAGGAGGCTTATTTCCAATAGAGTATTAAATAGATAAATGTATTTACGGCGGAGTCTCATATGGATAAGCTTCTTCAGGAAGCTTATTTACAACGGAGTACTAAATGAACATCCACAATATAATATATTTATAACAAAAAGCTTATCCATATGAGACTCCGCCGTAAATACATTTATCTATTTAGTACTCTATTGGAAATAAGCCTCCTGAAGAAGCTTATCCTTTCGGTACTCCGTTATGGATAAATATTACCCATGGTAGAAGATTATCTATATCTAGCAGAACAGCTTAGAGTAGCAGCTTACAAGCAGCTTACACAACAGCTTACAAGCAGCTTACACAACAGCTTGCAGTAGCAACTTCCTTTCTTCTATAAATAGAGAAGAATTCAGTTCATTATGTACATAAGTTTGAAGTTTGAATAATATATCAGTTTCTCTCTATACTTGTCTTTACTTTACTATCTTTATTTTATAATATTTTTATTATATTTGCTGAGTTTTAAGTGAGCCCCTAAATTTTTAAATATACAAAAAGGTCTCCGACCACACTTATAGCATATTTGGCCAAGCTTCTAAAATCAGCTTATTTTGAGAAGTGTTTTCTTCAAAAGTATTTTTTTAAAAAGTGCTTTTGATGAGAAACAATTTGTGTTTGACTAATTAATTTGAAAAGCACTTTTGAGCAGTAATTAGTGTTTGACCAAACTTTTGAAAACTACTTTTAAGTGTATTTTTCTCAAAAATGCTTCTTAGAAAAGTGGTTTTGGAGAGAAGTTAATTTTTTCTGCTTCTCAAAAACTGTTTCTGGTAGCTTCTTCTCAAAATCACTTTTTTTCCTTCCAAAAGTTTGGCCAAACACCTCAATTTTTGGCCAAAAGTGCTTTTGACCAAAAACGCATTTTTGGCCCAAAAATAAGCTTGGCCAAACAGGCTATTAAACTCCTTTAATCATTTTTCATAGGCGGAAATAAATGAAAAAGAAAATAGGGTTTATTTTGTCAATTAAGACTCATAGGGTCAACCCAACTAATTCTTCCAGGTATCTTTTGAGAGTCAAATTAAATATGTGGCAGCAAGAGAACAGAGGTAACTAACGTGACCTAGCCAGCAGAGCATACATACCAAATATCAAATCCGAACTTGTTATGCCCCTCAACAATTACAATAGACTCCCTATGTCCGTCCTACTCATGTGCATTACCATCACACGCACACCTTAAATATCTTGCTTATCCCTTGTTACTTTTTAAATATTAAGTAAGAGCTTATCTAACGGTGTTACACTAATAAATTATTATAAAATTGCTTTTACGCTGCGATGTATATATATTACTATATTATACTACTCATGAAGTAATATGTCAAATTGACATGTTGATCCGATGTCGATCAAATGTAACTGAATATATGGAGAAATTACTACTGAGTAGATACGCTCCAGATGAATTGCCCACCCGAGGATAGTTGTTTACAAATCGGACATGATTTTAGTTTTCAAATGTGGTCTCAGTTGCCTACTTAATTATATATGCTCGCGGCTTTTTCAGTCGACATTAACTATGATTCCTCGTTTCCTTTGTTCCTTTTTCAGATCCTCTCCAGCACCAAGCTTCTGAATAGATAAACTAGTAATGTACCAAAAAATAGAAACTTCTGAGACAAACACCTTCGTGTTTTTGCATTTCATTCAACAAATATACCATTGGTACGTTTATAATACAAATGTACAGAAACTACTACCTTGTAAAATTGAAGCATTTCCCCGTTACAAGGCCCATATTTGACTAAAATAAATGGGCATAGGAGCTTACTAATACTATTTTTCCCTATCTTTTGCATAACTAATGAAAATCTAATCTTGCGCCTATTGCATAATTACACTCAATTGATAGAGGCCTTGGTACTAACCATCATAATATATCTTCTTTTCAAATATCCTAGAGAGAAATTGAAACTTATAAGCTCAGAACATTCGCTGCAGCAAAATCAGAAGAGCCGCCACTGAAATTCATAATTGTCAACCAACGCTGAGTCTCGTTATCACCCATTAACTGATCCCAGAAATCATTGTCTAATTTGCTGATTCCCATTTCCACATCAGCATTTCCTTGCTCAAACTGTGAAGAAGATGGAGTAGTCTGTTCTTGAATTAATGTGTAATCAGAAAATGAGAAATTAAGCTTAGCTCTTGGACCCCTAAACTCAATGGCTGCTCTATCATAAGCTCTAGCAGCCTCTTCTGCGGTAAGGAAAGTTCCAAGCCATACTCTAGCAGCTTTCCTCGGATCTCTAATCTCAGCAGCCCATTTTCCCCATGGCCTCTGTCTCACTCCTCTGTAATTATTTTTCTTCTTCTTCTTCTTCTTGACAACACTAATCTTCTTGTTATTGTTATTATTATTATTATTATTATTATTATTATTATTATCAGTAGTAGTTGTGGTTCCGAAGTAGTCACAGCCCAAACATCCTTTGATCCCGCAGAACTTGCAAGGCTCTGGTTCATCAATAACGCGTAGGAGAGGAGGTTCAAAACTAGATGAAAACGAGGGCGTGGAGATAACATTCTGAAAACATCCAAAGGAATTGAGTTCTGAATTTGCATGAATTGGGGTGGTGTTTCCTATTATGACATTCTTTAAGGCTGCAACCATGACGGAAAACTCTTGCTCGGCGGTGAGGCGAAGGTGGTTGTCGTAAGTTGCTTCTTCTTTAACTCTAATATTAGTTGACCACTGCATCACTAAAAATCGACTTCGATCTTCAGGTGGTTTTTGGAGATTTGAAATACTAGGAGAGTCAAAGGTATACATACAGTTATTTATATAAGGGGGGGGAAGGGGAAGGGGGGAAGGGGAAGTGGAAGGGCCAGCTCATATATATAACACATTTTGTACACGGGATTGAACTGGTTTTGTCACGTGGGAAAATTTGGTGATGTGGCAACGGTAAGCGGTCAAGTCTCAGGTGATCAATGCTGATGACGTGGATGTTCACACGGTGCTTTCAGTTTCGTGGATGGTGACCTGACCGCCAACAAGCTAAAGGGACAAAGGTGAGATAAAAGGAATGACGTCATGCCTTACAATTACAAAAAAGAGATGTTTTGAAAAGTCCAAACATAAATTACTCCCTAACAGTTACTTCTCTTGGTTCTCGCAACCAAGATAACAAACCGTAACTATATTTGACTGCTTCTTTCTTTTCTTTCTTTTTTCCATATCTTTTTTTCGATAGAGTTAAACTTCTATTAGCTTATTTACACATTAATTTTTTAGTTTGTTTAAAAGATAATTTCGTTTAACATTTGAAAAAAATATAACTATACTTTTAATTTTTTTCATTAATAACATTTTTTAGGCATGTTTAAGAATATATATGTGTGTTAATGTTTTTTCCTTATGCCAAGTGAATTAAGTTCACATAATATGTACGTGGAAAATAATAAATATTACAATAATCGGTTAACTAATTCTAAAAAGATAAATAAATTATTATAAAATATTAAACTGCTGATGAAATAAAAGTAATTTACACAATTATACCTAATTAAGTTAACCTCTTTTGGAAAAGTTCAAAACTGAATAGTTGGAAGAGCAAATTAGTAAAAGGACGTTATGTATGCAATTGAACTTAAGTGATATAGACTTTAGAGTAGAATTATAACCATTGAACTGCTATTGTAAATTTATATCCTAATTAATTCTTTGATTGGTTATTCCTCTTTGTTTCAACTTCTTTTTTTTTTCAGTTTTCTTTCTCTTTATAACATTTCTTAGGCATAAGAATAAACGTTTTAGTCTTTTCATCTTGAATTTCTATTTCTACTTTTATTTTGATAAATTTTTCAATGTTTTCAATGTTTAAATTGTTTATAAGGTATTGTTTGATATCTTAAAGTAAGTTCAATTGTGGTCAACTTGAAATGTACTAATTGCAAGAGGACATTCAGTATACATGTTAATAAAATTATAAAAAGTCTCCTCATAATAATTAATTCGAAAGTAATACTTGAAGAATCCAAAATACTATAGAATATGTTTTAGGTTACGTTACATAATATTCGGCATCTAAAATCAATTTGTCGGAAGGAGATCCGATAGCTTGGCTAAGTCGAGAGGGACTTCCGGGCCGAGAGGATTTGAGAGTAGCACTACAGGCTTACCATGAGGTACTACCACGTTACCTTGTCACCCCTCCTATGTACCATCAGGCCATTCCAGAATCAGCGGGTTACTTGTTGCCACCATCTGACGACAAAGATATGGTAGAATATATGGAAGAAGAACCCGAGGAAGACCCAGAAGAGGATCCAAAGAAGGAATTCGTGCACCAAGAGGAATAACCGAAGGAGGAATTTGAGGAGGACCCAGAAGAAAATTCACAGGAGGAGGACCATGTAGAGAGTTCAGAAGGAGGCGATTGAGGCATCAATATTAGATTTCTTTTCTTGTATTTGTAAAGTTCACTAATAGTTATTTCACACCCCATTCATCGCATTGCTGTAGTGACCAGTTTTTAGATTATCTTTGTAAGCCCTTGGGGTTGTACTTTTAAAGCTAAGCAGTTTTTCTTCTATTTGGGAATCATTGTACCTTTGTTAGAGGCCTTTAGAGCCATATTTCACAACACTTTTTGTATTATCAGGGTTCGTCCAATTTATCAATAAACTGCTTAAGTTTGTTCCGAATCCGAAATATTTCAAATAACTTAGATTATTCTATTATTATACTTAGTACGTAAGCCTACCTCTGGCAAAAAGACACCTCCTTTACATAATTAGGATGTGTTTTGTTTGTTATCTTATATGCCCAATATGATGCTTTATTTATACTAAGCGACTCTATGCAATAACATATGTTCATTCTATCTCAAAACTAACTTCTATCTTTTATTGTTTTGCTCATTTTTTTTATTTTTATCCCCCCAAGTAAAGATTAATTTGTGTTGATTACCAAACTGGATGAATCACATTACAATCTCAGATCCAAATGGAAGATGGTTAACACAGAAGACACGATAGAAAATGCTTTGGCAGTGAAAGACGTTCCCGGAGTTTCAAGTGAGGGAAATCATACTCTAAATGATGAATATATTACTCGTCCGGAGCACAAGAATGAAGTGCCAAGGGGAGAATTACAACAAGTTCAAGACGTGACAAATCTGGTTGTAACAACACTTCCGAACCCACCCCGCTTTCCATCATTAGACACACCAATCCCTAAATATTTTTCCCATCTAAACAACAATTTGCAAATACTCTTGTTACCATAACTAGCATAACACCTCCTACTTCTTCTCATGTTATACCTCCAGTCACTCCTGCCAACCCACCAAATCCCCTTCATACATATACCGTTTGTTCTAAATTATGTTCACACCTCACAAGTTCCTCCAGTTAACTAACTTTGCCCACACCCTTCCTTAGAATACCACTACCCTCACCCATCTGAATGTGCATCATATACCAGTGACTGATGGTAAGCTATAATCTCATATTTTAGTCTCTTATTGCACTCTAATTCACTGTACTTTATTCATGTTTTAGCTCTAATTGGTAGTGTTTTGCACTTATTGTGTATTTTATGCCTTGTAGGAGTGATTTCGAGATTTGTAGATGTTATGGAATGAATTCGAGCTATTTGGAGTTTTGAAGTCTGAGTAAAAGCCCAAAGGATTAAGCCAGGATCGTGTTCGGGGGTCGAGGACCAAGTCTGGACATGAAAAATTGAAGTTTGAGTCGTACTCTGAGAAAACTCCACTGTCGCGGCGCGTGGGGCGCTGCAGCTGTACAAAACTTGCTGCCTGATAGATGTTGAGCTCTCTGGATTTCCCCACTAATGCCCCGCATGACGTGTCGCCCCATGCAGCGCGCCTGTGTAATTTTTACAGAGTGAAAATTCTATTTCGGCTAGGAGAATGTGGTTTTGTCTGGGCCCGACTCTACTTGGTATAAATACATGAAAAAACGTTATTTTTTGGACTTTTGACATACTTTAGAACTAAGGAAGCAAAGGAGGAGTTAGAGGATCAAAAACACAAGGATTTCATCATTCCTTCCTCACTCAAAACCCGAGTTTGGACTGAATTTATATTTTTCTATACTTTAATTATATTTGTGATGAATTGCTCCATGTCTATGAAGTAGTTCTCTTTAGAGTTGGATGGATTTGGTATATTGATAATTGTTTGTGGATTATAACTCTAGTTTTATGTATTGAAGCATTTTTGGATGATTTAATTGTTGCATCTATATTCACTAGTTCATGTAATCGAGAGAGACATAACTTGTGATATCTTTGTATTATATTGTTGGTTGAGTTCATTACTTCTTCTTAGTAATAGAAAGAGTCTAGTTCAATCACTGATTAAAACTAGTTAGGAGGATAATCGAGAGAGGTTCTCCTAAAGACCAATCCACTACGCATTCTTGCATATCTTCACGTGCTTAAATTGGTTCATCTCGCGAGGTTGAGACTTAATCGAGAGAGGAGTTTTTGTTGAATGTGTGAACTAATAATTTAGTGAATTCGAGAGACTCACTTAAATATTAGAAGTGAATTATCTAGAGTTAGATCCCAAACAATTATCTTTCACCTATTCTATCAAAACCCTATCTTCTCCCATTGATAACCTTCTTTGCTTATTTCTTGTTTCGATTGTCACAAGTCAATAACTTTAGATTCTTAGTTAATTTTAGTTAGAAATCATATAAATCTCAATTGTTGATCATCTTGGATAGCAACCAAGCTAGAAACTACGAGAACACTATTTAAATCCAATTCCTGTGGATACGATATTATACTATACTATATTTGATTAGCGAGCATAATTTAAGTGTGTGTTTCGAGCTCGTCAAATTTTGGCGTCGTTGTCGGGGATTGGAAATCAATAGTGTTTGAAATAGTTTGTAGTGCTAATTCAGAAATTTTTCTTTTTATTTTATTTTATTTTTCTATTTTTACGTTTGGTGTTCGTTGACTGTACGCGGGTTACAGGTTAAGATTGGTGCATGACTCAAGCTTCTGCGAAAGAAGTCCTACCATACGAGCCAGAGATAGAAAAACAACTGCGACAACTGAAGAAAGAAAGAGATCTCACCGTGACTTCAGAAAAGGTTGGGCAATCCTCAACCAAAGAAATTATGGCTGGAAACGGTGATGCTAATGTATATTTGGATGCAAGAGAAGCAGCCCAACCACGAGAAAAAGCTGCACAGGATGCTGAGGAAGAAGCTATTAGAGATGCACAGATTATCTATGAAGAAGAGAGGGGTCGGAGAATTGCTCAAAATCAACCCGTGGCTGCAGACTAGTTTGGAAATATAGCTTCTATGCCTGGGAGACCTCTGGGCGATTATGCTAGACCGGTCTACAATCAAGGATTATCAAGTGTTAGACCACCTCCAATTGTAGCTAACAATTTCGAATTGAAGCAAGGGTTACTTCAAACCCTTCAGAATTGATGTGTCTTCAGAGAGAAGATGAATGAAGATCCAAACACACATCTAATGGACTTCGAGGAGATTATGAACACCTTTCAATACAATGGTGTGTCACGAGATGCAGTGTACTTAAGGGCATTCCCCTTCACACTCAAAGATGATGCAAAACCATGGCTTCAAAGCTTACCCACGGGATCGATTAGAACATGGGAGGAGATGACTAGAAAATTCCTTGTTAAATATTTCTCCTCAGCTAAAACGGGCAAGCTTAGAAGAGAAATCCATAACTTCTGCCAGAAAGAGATTGAAAATGTTTTTGAAGCACGAGAGAGGTTTAAGGAGATTGTTAGAAAGTGTCAACATAGCGAAATTGAACTCTGAATGCAACTCCAGGACTTTTGGGATGGATTGACATCAGCCTCACGTAGAACATTGAGCAATGCAGCTGGAGGCCCTTTGATGAAGAAGACTCCAAAGGAGATAGTCACAATTCTTGATGAGTTGTCTGAAGATGCAAATCAGTGGCCCTCTGAGAGTGCTGAAAGAAGAAGATCAACTAGTGTTCACCAAGTTGATGCTACTACATCTATGCAGGTACGACTTGATGCTATGGTGAAAGAAATATAAAAGATGACCTTAGCCTCGATACAAAATGAGCCCCATGCAGCTTGTGATATATGTGGAAGATGACACACTACTCATGAGTATCCAGCCTCAGCTGAGGAAGTGAATGTTGTGGGAAACTACAATTTTAATGCAATGGGTTAGAGGAACCCCAGTTTTTCATGGAGTTCACCTGGGGGTACTGCGAACGCTTGGAAAACAAATAACTTTAGACCCCAGGGACAAGGAGCTCCAACATACCAAAATCAGCAGAGGCAGCAATTTCAGCCTCAACAACCCATTCATCCTGGTCTAGAGGATCTAATGAAGGCCTTCATTATCAATACAGATGAGAGGCTGGATACCCATGGAGCAGCTATCAAGGAGTTGGGCACATCTTTCGAAACCTGGAGAGACACATGGGACAGATTGCAATAATATTATCTGAGAGGTCTCCAGGAACTCTCCCCACTGATACTGAGAGAAATCCCAAAGAAACAGTGAATGTTGTGACTCTGAGAAGTGGAAAAGTGTTAAAATATCCCACCCGATCCAAAACGATGTGAAACCTGAAAAAGAAAATGGGGATCAGCTAAAGAATGATGTTGATAAAAATAAGAAGGGCCAGATAAAATCTGAAAAAAAGAAGAAGGGAGAAACTTCGATAAGGGAGGAACATGATGAGAGCGAGCATATGCCTGCTTTACCTTCCCCCCAAAAGCTATATAGAGAAAAGCTGGACAAGCAGTTTGGGAGATTTCTGGATGTGCTGAAACGGGTTGATGTAAACTTACCATTCACATAAGTGCTCTCACAAATGCATGCTTGTGCCAAATTCTTGAAGGAGATCTTTACAAAGAAGAGGAAGATAGAAGATACCTCAGTGGTCAAGCTTACAGAGCATTGCAGTACTTTATTGCAAAAACAAACTCTCACAAAAGTGTAGATATCCGGGAAGTTTTACTATATCTTGCTCATTGGGAACTATCAATTTTGATAAATCTTTGTGTGATTCTGGTGCCTCAATTAATATAATGCCTCTATCTATTTACAGGAAATTGGAGAGATATGGTCTGCACTAATATCAATGCAGCTGGCAGACCAAATGACTTTAATACCCGAGGGGATAGTGGAAGATGTATTAGTTCGGGTGGATAAGTTCGTATTTTCTGTGGATTTTATAGTGGTGAAAATGGAGGAAAACAAGAAGGTCCCCCTCATCCTAGGAAGATCATTCGTAGCAACGGGAAAAGCTATATTAGATATACACAAGAGAAAACTCATGCTTAAAGTGGGTGAGGAAACTGTGACTTTCGAGATGGATGGAGACAAGGGGGTACAACAAGACAAACCAGCTGCGAGTGTTGAGTGAAAAGTGAAGGGCTCAAAAGAGAAGGATGCGGTGAGCGAGAAAGATAAGTGTGTGGTGTACCCCAAGAAGGCTGAGAAGAAGCTGTCTGCATGGATGTGCGCATTAGTTCGGGCGCGAGGAATGGAGCCCGACTTCGACTCAGACCCCGACTAGATATTCAGGAAAGTTTTCTCTACCTTATGCTTTTTAATTGTATGTCATGGGGACATGCCACAACTTAAAGTGTGGGGTGGAGGATATTTGTATATATGTATGTATGTATATTAGTTTTCTGTTTGTTAGTTGTAGTAGTTAGAGAACAAAAATTGAAAAACAAAACATAAATATTTGAAATTTGTTGATTTTTCCCGACAATGGATATCTTCGACATGTTTCTTGAGGGATTAAAGTCGAAGGAAAAAAGACAAAGATTTTATTTTGTTAGGTAGTGTAATAATTCCCCCTTTGTTTTTGTTTGTGTCGTGGTTCTTTTCTAAGGGTTTTGTTTGAACCGGATGTAGTTAGTTTTTGTTTTGTAGAGTAATAGGAAAACTTGTGCTATGATTTGAATTGAAAGCAATACCTCTTGACTTTATTATACCTTGAGAATAGTAAGTGCTTTAGTTGTGACGCTTAGGCTCAGTTTTTGACTCTTGTATAAGTATCTTAAATTATATGATCTTAACTTTGCTTAACTGCTTTGAGTAGAGTGTCTTGATTGTCTAATCCTGAGTGAGTAATGTGCCATGTGTGTGGGAGGTTTTGTGTATTATGTGCATTGCATTTGATGTCTATAACTTGCCCCGTATTTTTGCAAAGCGAAATAGTCATTTTATTCAGTCTTGGAAGTGATATAGGCATTTCTTTGTTGAGCCAGTTATATGCTTTTACCCACCTAATTGTTATGTATCTTAGTTAACCCCATTGAGCGTGTAATCCTGTTTCTTTGGCAACCACACTTCAAGCCCTATCAATTTGTTTAAATTGATCATCTATTTGAACCTTATACCTCTCGTGAGCACTTGAATTTGTTATGAACTTTGTAAACATTGAAGTGTGGGGTGGTTGGTTTGGATTTTGAGTGGAACTATTGAAATAAGAAGAAAGATGCAATGTTTTGAAAAAGAAAGAGCCACTTGAATTGAAAAAGACAAAACAATAGTGTATGATTGTGAAAAAACATATTCCTTGATAGTGGTAACTTGATGTAATTGTGCTTAAAGAAGTAGGGAGTTAATATATATTGATGTGAAGGTAGAGTTATGGCTTGACAAAAGTGTGGGGTTTTGAATGGTTAATTGTATGTATTAAATTACTTAGGGAGGTGTAGTCACTCTTATATCCAAAAGTATCCTACCCATCCTGGAGCCTACATTACCAACGATTAAAGTCCTACTTGATCCTTGACTGAATGAGCTCAATTAGTAGAGTAGTACACTATGGGCAAGCCTATGGTACGTATTTTGTGGCATATGAATGTAATTTCTGAGAGTGAGTGAATTCTTTCTATCTTGAGATCCTGATTGTTTTTAAATTTTATTGTGTGTGGAACTACTCTTTATTGTTGTGTGAGGGCACTTGATTCATGAAGGAAAGGTAATGTAGTTGACCTCTATGTTAGAGTAAGTGAGCGGGTTGTGAAAAATACGTGGTGTTTTTGAGTCAAACCTTGAGGCGAGGATGTTACAGTATTGTGCTTAATCTGTTTTAAATATTCTTGGTGTGATGAGTTATTAGAATTGTTGAAAAAGGTCGTGTCTATATGAAGTGTAGTTTGATTGCTCAAGGACGAGCAATGGTTTAAGTATGGGGTGTTAATGGTAGGCTATATTCTCGTGTTTTAGTCTCTTATTTCACTCTAATTCACTGCACTTTATTCGTGTTTGAGCTTTAATTGGTAGTGTTTTGCACTTATTGTGTGTTTTATGCCTTGTATGAGTGATTTCGAGCTATATAGATGTTATGGAATGAATTAGAGCTGTTTGGAGCTTTGAAGTGTGAGTAAACGCCCAAACGATTAAGCCAGGATTGTGTTCGGGGGTCGAGGACCAAGTCTGGACGTCAAAAATCGATGTTTGAGCCGTACTCTGAGAAAACTCCACTACTGCGGTGCGTGGGGCGCCGCAGCTGTACAAAACTCACTGCTTGACAGATGTTGATCTCTCTGGATTTCCCCACTAATGCCGCCCCGCATGGCGTGTCGCTCCATGCGGTGCGCCTGTGCAAGTTTTACAAAGTGAAAATCCTATTTCAGCTAGGAGAAGATGGTTTCCTCTGGGCCCAACCCTACTTGGTATAAATACATGAAAAAACGTTATTTTCTGGAATTGTGACATACTTTAGACCTAAGGAAGCTAAGGAGGAGTTGGAGGAGCAAAAGCACAAGGATTTCATCATTCCTTCCTTACTCAAGTCCCGAGTTTGGATTGAATTTATATTTTCCTATACTTTAATTATATTTGTGATGAAATGTTCCATGTCTATGGAGTAGTTCTCTTTAGGGTTGGATGGATTTGGTGTATTGATGATTATTTGTGGATTATAACTTTAATTTTATATATTGAAGCGTTTTTGGATGATTTAATTGTTGCATCTATATTTACTAGTTCATGTAATCAAGAGAGGCATAACTTGTGATATCTTTGCATTATATTGTTGGTTGAGTTCATTAATTCTTCTCAATGATAGAAAGAGACTAGTTGAATCATTGATTAAACCTAGTTAGGAGGATAATCGAGAGAGATTCTCCTAAAGACCAATCCACTGTGCATTCTTGCATATCTTCACGTGCTTAAATTGGTTCATCTCGCGAGGTTGAGACTTAATCGAGAGAGGAGTTTTTACTGAATGTGTGAACTAATAATTGAGTGAATTCGAGAGACTCACTTAAACATTAGAAGTGAATTATCTAGAGTTAGATCTCAAACAATTATCTTGCACCTATCATATCAAAACCCTATCTTCTCCCATTGATAACCTTCTTTGCTATTCCTTGTTTCTATCGTCACTAGTTAATAGCTTTAGACTCTTAGTTAATTTTAGTTAGAAATCATATAAATCTCAATTGTTGATCATCTTGGATAGCAACCAAGCTAGAAACTACGAGAACACTATTTAAATCCAATCCCTGTGGATACGATATTATACTATACTATATTTGATTAGCGAGAATAATTTAAGTGTGTGTTTCGAGCTCGTTAAATTTTGACACACATTGATGTTTCTCACAAGCTATGTTTCCACCAGTATGTGCGATAGAAGAAATAACCTGCACAACAACCGTTATGATCATATGTACCTTCAAATAGATTAGTACGCTGAGATGGAGAATAATGCAAATGTGTCATGACCCAAATCCTACCATAGGGGTAGTTATGACATCTAGTTCCTAAGACTAGGTAATCCTGTCACATAGCGATACTTTCAAAATACAACAACACTAAACTTTGCACACAAGTTCCAAATGACAAAACGAACATATTCCAAGTCCCGAAACTAAAATTCGAACCTGATAGTCACAATGTCAACCCATGATCAAACTTAGGAAATGTAAAAACCTTTAAATTGCCAACTTTCGGCAAAAAGAGCCAATTCATCGTAGGAACCTCCAAATTCAATTTCGGGCATACGCCTAAGTCCAAAATTACCATACAGACCTACTGGTATAATCTAAACACCGTTTTGGGTTTTTTTTTTTTATATGTTTGGATGTAAATGTATATTTGTAGTGCATTGCTTACCTTATATTTTAGTGTTTTAATGATTCATTGTGCGATATTTGAGCTTAATTATGTCATTTTTATGTGTAGGTTCATTGGAGGATGAAAACGCGTGAAGGTTGCACACAATGATGTCAAAGATACACAAAAAGAGCACAAAAAGGCAAAAACATTGCGTAAGGCCCAGAACCAAGAGCCAAACCAGGAGACTCCTGGTCCTAGGCTATATGCACCGCGCGACACAACAGGCTTAGCGAGCTCCAGGGCGCGCTCTACACCAGGCCTCGCGAGCTCTGAGGCCTGGTCCTTTCCCAGTCCGTGCATTAAACGTTTTCCATTTCGATTTGGGCTTGGGGACTCTGACCCTAACCTATAAATACCCTCTAAACATGATATTTTAGGGGTTGATTAATTTTGGAGGCGACAAAAGGCATATAAATAGAAACGGAGCACAAAATGCATCGATTATTCCATCTTTCATCTAGTATTCATAGCTTTTATGTTTAAAAATAATATTGTGATTATTGTCATGAACATGAGTGACTAAGAACCTTATTATTCTGGGGTTATGGGTCGTTATTGACTATTGTAGTTTGACGGTTGATATTATTGCTTGATTTTATCATATTAGTTTGTTTATTCAATCTTATACTTAATTATTCTATTGCATAGCTAACAATGGAATACTATCTACAAATTTATAGTTGAACTCGAAAGTGGGAACCATAGATTGCATATAAGAATTGTGTTGTGCGTATCCAGAAGCCAAGGGCAAAACTTCATAGTAGCATCCCTAAATATCTCACAAGGCGCCAAGTTTTGCATTCCATAGGACATGGAAAATGTGAATCTCTAACCTCCAACACAACATGCAGTACCTCTCCAGGAATCCAAACTAGATGTATATGACCAAATGTTGAACATGAACCTAGAAATGAATGGCCTGAGATAGCAGAATGAGCACCTCATCATAGCATATGAGCACAAAGACCTAAATGTAAGGCTAAATACACAAATCTGGACTTGTTCGTGCACTTCTAAAGGCTGCCAGTGATAGCTTTGAATGAATTGAATTGTCTGCTTTGTACACCATATGTGTACACTACCGGGACTTCTCTAGGATGAGCCTATGATCATGCGAACCCCACTAGAGAGTAATGTGTAAGCAAGAAGTACTAAGATATCAACTATAGTATACATTGTGACAAACCTATACATTGGATCCCATATGAAAGCTGCTAGAAGACCCTTCAATTGCCTGATTTTCATATACATTCCATACACTGCCATGACATCTCCAGATTAAGCATGAAACCTTGCTAATACACTAGATAACAACATGACAACATACAGTCAAAGACGAGAAAAAATAGGTAGAAACATCTGGAACTGCTTCATCAATCAGGTGTCCTTCTCTTGGTAATCCTATCTATAAGGCTGGGCACTTGAGCTTTGTCCAAATTTAATAGTCTTCTTCCTACAGTAGGTAATTCATAGAATGTGTTAAATATGGCTGTACCTGTTAAAGAAAACACCAAGTTAGCTATAATATCCACCAATGCATTTCCGTCCATTAGCACATGCTAGAAGATCACATTAAAGTGGTCCTTCACCTCCTTAATCCTCTTCACTTATGCCACAATGCACCAAGGAGGATCACATTCTCCTTCTATGATCTTTTTCATCACCAAGAAGTCAGGTTCAATTATAAGAGGGTGCAACTCTTGTTCCACACATTATGCCAATCCTTCAACTATGGCCCTTGCCTCTGCTACAATGGTGGGTGTCTCCTCTATAATCTGTGCCCTAGCATACACCAAATCTCCAACACTGTCCCTTACACAAAAATCAAATGAGCTTGGCCCTAGATTGCCCCTTGAAGCTCCATCAGTGTTACACTTGTACCATCCCACATGTGGCACTTTCCATGTTACTCTTCTAGTCACAAGAACATGCTTATATCCTTCAAAGAACTTGATCATGTCCGGCCACAAGAAAGGGATATGAGAAAACCAAGGATACCTCGCCTTTGATAAGTAGTGAAGTGTATTATTGAATTCATGAATCACTCTATTATATGACACTGCTCCACCATTTTTAAATGCATTTCTCCTCTTCCACAACTCCCAAGTAACAACGACTGAAACTGCCTGATATACGGGCTTCAATTTTGGACAACATTGAGTATTCCACCAAGCTCTAATGACTTGATGAACCTGTACCAGTTGTATATAAATCCATGCTGCACCAAAGAACACCTTCCAAACCCTAGAGGCAGTGAAACTAGTCAAAAACAAATGATCAAAAGACTCTTCTTGTGGTCTTAATACATGCAAATAGCCATTCCTTATCCACAAATAATCAGTAGGAAATTTAAATCTCCATAGAAAGAAGGATATCTTAAATGGCAAACCTCTAATCCACATGTTTTGAATTCTGGATAGGGTTTGCCAAGAACTACTCACAGAAAACTTACCTGAAGCAGTTGGCATCCACCATGGCTTATCCCAGTAATCATCACTGCCATCAAAGTGTATACTGTGCCTAATATGATCAGCTATCTCCTCAGAAAATGTTTGCTTTAACAGCTGCTCATTCCATCCTTCACCTTATCTCAAATCTGCCACCTCTTGGATGCCTTCATTAGTAGGAAATTTTGGAGGTACTACATGATACAAGGACCCAATTTTGGTCCAATTTTCATGCCACACATTGGTAGAACCCCTTTGCATATCCCACCATATTTCATGCTCCACATCCCGCCTTGCATTCAACATTTGCCTCCAAACATGTGACCCTCCTCTAAACTGCACCACTATTGGTATATCTGTCTTGTAGTACTTATTCCACATAAAATTTGACCACAATGATTTTGTGGTCCTAAATATCCACCATTGCTTAGCAAATAGTGCCTTCGATACATCCACCAAAGACCTGAACCCTAATCCACGTTCTTCTTTGGGAAGACATAAGTTGTGCCACAAAGACCAATGCCTACTCCTGCCTTCTTTCTTTGTGCTCCATAAGAACCTTGCAAAGAGCTTATGTAGATGTTCTAGTACATTGTTAGGTGGATCAAGAACTGAAAACAAGTGCACTGGCACACTTTGTAATACACTAGTAATGAGTGTAGCCTTGCCTCCATATGATAACAATTTGCCTTTGCATGAATGTAGTTTTGCTTTTACCTTCTTGATAATATCTTCATAATAATCCTTCCTTCTTATAGTGTAGAAGATAGGACATCCCAAGTAAGTAAATGGGAATTCATCTTTATAAAATCATGTGGCATCATCTACTTCTTGAAACAAAGCATTAGCTACATTAGCATGCATATTGTAGGAACTCTTGGACTTATTGATGAGCTGGCCTGAAATCTTCTCATAACTGCCCAAGATTGGCATCACCTTCTTCAAAGAATCCAGATGATCTGAGGAAAAGATAATGGTATCATCAATATATGCTAGATGATTCAAAGGATTAGTCCACTTAGGCATCCCAAATCCAACAAAAGACTTTATCCTCAAATAATTTGTTCAAGGACCTTGATAACACCTCTGCAGATATTATGATCAAGGCAGAAGAAAGTGGATCTCCTTGCTTAACACCCCTTGTGGATTGGAAAAAACTTGAAAATTGCCCATTCACCAAGACTAAGTATCAATTATTTGACAGCAGGTTCCACACCATGTTAATAAAATGCTCAACAAATCCCATCTTCCTTAGCACATGTAACAAATATTTCCATGAAACCCTATCATATGCCTTGGTCATGTCTAACTTAATCACCACATTAGCACGCTTACCCCTTAGCCTTATGTTAGTGACAATCTCTTGTGTGAGAAGTATGTTCTACAAAATGCTCATTTCTTTCACAAATCCAAATTGATTAGGTGAAATCAGTAAAGGCAAAAACTTTTCAAGTCTATCATGAAAAATCACCTTGTTGAAGAAGTTACTCAAGCTTATAGGTCTCAAGGATGAAAATGTTTGCACCCTTGGCTTCTTTGGCAGTAAAACCAAGTTTGTGTGTGTGATGGACTTAGGCAAATATGTACCACGAACTGTCTCTAATTGAAATCCACTGCAGCATTAGCCATTTGATCATGACCTTCAACCCAATCCCCATATTCATTCTGGATCCTATTCAATTGAAGATTCTTCCTCTTGCCATTGACATGGTTGTGAAAGGAACTAGTGTTTCTATCAGCCTCAGCAAACCATGTCATTCCCGCCTTTTGCTTCCAATTGTTCCTCAATACTAAAATACTTTTTCAATTCTACTTGAGCCTTTTGAAGAACAATCCCATTGCCAATGGTTGGTTCCTCCTCAAACAACATCTCCTTCACCTTTATAATATCCTCCAGTATTGTTAATTGCTTGAAGATGTCTCCATATGTGCACTCTTCACCTTCTTCAACTTGTGTTTGAACATGAGAAAAGGATCACCTATAAATTCAACATGCCAATTCTGCTTCACCACCTCTTTGAATAATTCATGCTTGGTCTAGAAGTTCAAAAACCTGAATGGTTTGACATAATTTGTGGCATGTTGTCCCCATCTTAAGAATAAAGGTGCATGATCAGAGCCTGTTCTTATCAAGTGTTCCACTTCAATTGTAGGAAAAAGATTTTGAAATGGCAAGTTCACAAATATTCTGTACAATTTTTTAAAAATGCACTCAACATTAGTTCTACCATTCCACCAAGTGACAGGACTCCCCTTGAACCCTAGATCAAGGTCCTCATAAAAAAGTAAAGTCCTCATACTCTAGAGGATGTACTGGCAAGCCACCAATCTTCTCATCCTCATGAAGTACCACATTAAAGTCTCCACCTACCACCCAAGGCAACTCCATATTACTTGCAAGGTAATACAAATTATCCCACAACTCCAATCTCTCAAGTGCAGAACACTTTGCATACACAATAGTCATCATAACATGGTGTCCAATGTCTTGATGAAGTATTTAAATTGTTGCTGCTTAGTCTCCATCACAAGTTCCCATTCCCTACAACATTAATAAACAACCAAATCTTACCATTAATATTTGACACAACTTCCATGTTTAGTCTTCTCCTATACCCCTCAATATTTCTCAAATTTTGAAATGGTTCCATCAAAGCAATCACAAAGAATCCTTATTCCTTTTGCATGTTGATCACCCTCTGATAGGCCTGTTGAGTGTTCACTAACCTTATGTTCCAAACCAAAGCTTTGATAATCATTTAGTTTGTGAAACTACCCTCTTGGGCAATGATGTTTGGCGATAAATACATATTTTTAGTGCATTGCTTACCTTATATTGTTTTAATGATTAAATGTGCGACGTTTGGGCTTAATTGTGTCGTTTTTATGTGTAGGAGTATTGGAGGATGAAAATCCTTAAAGGTTGCACACAAAGATGTCAAAGATACACAAAAAGAGCACGAAAAGGCAAAAATCGGACAAACTCCAGAACCAAGCGACAGGCCAGGCGATGCCTGGTCTTGGGCGCGGTATACTAGGTGCAAAAGTGGGCTAAGATTGCTATGAGGCGCTGTACACCAGGCCTCGCGATCTTTGAGGCCTGGTCCTTTCCTAATCCGTGCATTAGACGTTTTCTACTTGGATTTTGGCTTGGGGACTCCGGACCAAACCTATTAATACCCCCTAAACATGATTAGTGAGTGGTCGGTCAATTGTTGATGTAAGCAAAGGCAAAGAAATACAAACGGAGCACGAAATTCACCATTCTTCCATCTTCCATCAAGTATTCATAGCTTTTATATTTAAGAACAATATTTTGAGTATTGTCATGAATATGAGTGGCTAAGAACCTCATTATTCTGGGGTAATGGGTTATTATTGACTCTTTTAGTTTGACGGTTAATAATATTGTTTGATTTTATCATATTAATTTTTTTATTCAATCTAGCACTTAATTATTCTATTGCATAGCTAACAATAGAGTCGGAGAATAGATTCGCGATTAGGATAGACATATTCTAGTTGCCTTACTTGGTTATGTTTGCAGTAAATACACATGCATTCTTGTTAATTCTGATTCTATAGACACATAGTGTTAGGTTGGCTTGAATAGGTGAGTAGAGCGCTGAAAGAACTTCGTGAGCAAAATAAACCTTGTTAATCAACAATTTAGATAAATCAAGTGATTAAATCAATCGGAAAAATGCAATAGGAGAGACATTAATCCAATAACCCCAAAATATTCCCATCTCATTGAATTCTTCTAAGTGTTTGTTTTCTCTACTTGCGATTCTCTTATTTTCTTATTAGTTCGTAGTACTTTAGTTAGTAAAAATCACAATCATCTTCTTCAAAATATCTTGAATAAATAACTCTTAACTAGTTTAGTTTAGGAAGTAGTTGATCATAAATCCTCGTGGGAACGATACTCTCTCATCACTTTATTACTTGTCGATCACGTATATGTGGGTGTGTGTTTGGACCCAACAAGTTTTTGGCGCCATTGCCGGGGATTTAGAAATTATCCATTTGTCTAAAATAAGCTTTTATATATTTTTTTCCGAGTTTTATATGTTGTTTTATTGTTTCTGACTTTATTGGTGTTCACCTTGAATGCTAAGAAGAAGTAACAGTTTGAACAATCTTTTTCTTCCTGATCCTAAACCCGAAAGACTCCTCCACATGTTAAGGAGGGAGGTGGAAGAAAGAGCAAGAATTGCAAAGATGGGCATTGTAGTCCAACCATAACCAATAAAGATGGCAGAAAACGAAGAGAGACTGATGATTGAAGCCGCAAGGCCTCGTCTCGCGAACATGAATTAGGCTATCATGAAGCCTGATATAACTGGGCACTTCGAGCTTAAATATTACATGGTGCAACTGATTCAATCCACAAGGCTATTTGTGGGGTTGTCAAGTAAAGATACCCAAAGGCATATACAAAATTGTTTGGAGATTACAGATATATACAACTATCCGAACGTTTCCAAGGATTATGTCACACTAACTTTGTTTCCCTTTTATCTAATGGGGGAAGCAAAGGAATGGTTAAACAAAGAGCCCGCATACTCGATCCATACTTGGGATGATCTAGCATGAAAATTCTTAATCAAAGTTTTTACCACAAAGAAGACAAAGGCACTGAGGAGCCAAATTCTTGGGTTTCAACTACGAGATGGTAAGGCTCTTCATCAAGCTTGGGAAAGATACGAGAAACTACTCAGAGATTACCCACATCACTGTCAGACTGATGAAGTCCCGAGTCATATTTTGTTGATGGGTTAGACGAAGCATCCAAGATGAATCTTGATTCAGCCTGTGGCGGTAGTTGCATGGCTAGGCTGTATACTGAAATCCAGATGCTGCTGAATAAATTTATGGCTAACGATAACAATTGGCAATGAGATGGGGAACCACAGAGAGAACTTTAACAAAAGGTTATAGGTGTTATTGAGCGTGATGATTTCTTAGCCATGAGAGCTGATATAGCGAAGTTAGCCAATCAGGTAAATAAAATGACGATGCAACAAGCGCAGCCAATGCAGTAGATGCAATAAATTTCTACATGTTGTGAAATTTGTGGAGAAGGTCACATGAGTGACCAATGTTCGGTGAATCCCAAATCTATTTATTATGTGGGCCAGCAAGGTAAAGGTCCAATGAAACAGAACAGGAACACCTATAATCCCAACTAGAGGAATCACCCGAATTTCTCATGGGGTGGAAACCAGGCCACTTAAAATCAATACAGGCCTTAGGGGAACTATAATCAGCCTCAAAAGCCACCTCAACAAGCAGAAGAAATCACTAATTATATGTTGAAAAAGCTGTTAATTAACAACCAGCAGCTGAGGATAGATTTTCAAAATTTAGAAAGGTAGATTGGGCAGTTAGTTGCATAACAAAATACCTGACCTACTGGAGCACTCCCAAGTGATACTGAGAAAAATCCTATCGAATAGGTACAAGCAATTAAACTAAGAAGTGGGAAAGCATTGGAGGAGCTGCCACCTAAAAAGTATATGCCTAAAGAAGTTTTTGAAAGATTGGTACCTCAACCAGAGGTAGAAGCTGAAAAGAAAGATGATGAACACATGCAAGAGATTGAGGCAAGGCCACCACCGCCTTTTCCTTAAAGGTTGCAAAAGTTGAAAGATGAGTCCAAGTACAAACGTTCTTAGATATCTTGAGCTAGGTGCGGGTGAATCTACCTTTGATAGAAGTGCTGCAAGAAGTTCCTAAATATGCCAAGTACTTAAGAGACATTGTGGCCAATAAAAGAAGGTTGACAATGTTTAAAACGGTTGCACTTACTGAAGAGTGCAGTGCTAGAGTACAGAGTAAGCTCCTGCCTAAGTTGAAGGATCCAGGTTATTTCACAATTGCCTTGGCGATCGGAAAACACGAGGTTGGTAGAGCCTTGTGTCATCTGGGAGAGAGCATAAATTTGATGCCTTTATCTATTTTCAAGCAGCTCAAATTGGGAGCACCTAGGCCTACTACTATGACTCTACAACTAGTGGATCAGTCATTAGCAGTGCTTGAAGGAATAATTGAAGATGTGCTAGTGTGAGTGGGGAAGTTTATCTTTCCCGTTGAGTTTATTATTCTTGCCTACATGGCCGATGAGGAAGTTCCAATTATTTTGGGGAGACCATTCTTTGCCACTGGAGGAGCACTTATTGATGTGAGGGAACACAAGCTAAAGATGAGAGTGTATGATGAGGAAGTTGCATTTAATGTGTACAAGGCACTCAACCTGCCCAAGCATTACGAGGACTTGTACATGATTTTGGTGATTGAACCAAAGGTAATAGAGCCCGGGATTGATGACGTCACAAAGAGAAGTGAGCCTGAAAAACTTCAGTTGGTTGAAACTGTAAAATTGTTTAAGGGAAATATAAAGAAGTTGCGTGACAAGAACCTTGCGCATTGTGAGTTTGAGCCAGGTCAATCCGTGCTTGTGCTTAAGTCAAGATTGAAGCTCTTCCCTCAAAAGCTCCAGCCTTGATGGTGTAGTCCATTTGAGGTAGGTTGTGCTACAAGGCATGGCGATGTGGAACTTAGGGATCACATATATGGTGACCCATTTTTCGTCAAAGAGCAAGAGTTAAACACTATTGGAGTGGTGGTGTTCGTTGTCACCAAACTTTGATAGACTTGGTGGATGATTGATGGAACATTTTGTGTTGTGCCGCGACGTTAAATCATGCGCTTCATGGGAGGCAACCCATGGTGATGTTGTAAACGTCATGCCATGACGTTAACTAAGGTGCTTGTTGGGAGGCAACCCAATTCATAGTTTAGTTAGCTTAATTAGATTTTTCCTTTTGGTTTTAGGTACTAACGAATTTTGGGTTGAATTTTGGTGTTTGAATAGGTACGGGAGTGTGATGGGAGGTCAAATAAGTTGATAACAAAGTTCAAAGCACGAAGGATCTCGCTACAGAGCTAGTGTCGCTCAGCCCATCGCTCGGTCCCTCTCGCGTTACACCTGGCATCTCCAGGCCTGGATCGCGCCCCACACTCGGCGTTGCCTACCCTGTCGTGCACTCCACCTCACATCCCAGCTCGTGAGGCCATGAGTGTTTACACTCAAAAATCCCAAGTCGATTTAGGAGGGTGAGGCAATCCCTCACCCGCACAAGAGTCTACATCTAACTAGTGTATACCACGTGGTTACTAACATACCTCAAAGGCAAGATTTGTCCCAATTGGAGCCCGAGTCTCCGGGATTGATACACTAATAGATTGTGAGCTTAATTAAAAAGGACGTTTAAGTGTGGGGTGGCTCACCTGAGTCCGGTTATATTGTTAAAAGTATGGTGAATTCATTGTGCTTAAATGTGAATGAGTTGATTGTATGATACTAACGTGCTTAAATTGTGCAAGGTGAAGTCTGAGTAATATTGATTTAGTTGAAGGACTGTGTGTTATGATCGTAAGTGTGAGGTCGTTATGACCACATGTTGAGCAGATGAGGAGGATCACAGAGGATGACCAGGAAGTTTTATTACCATCCTTATGGATTTTAATTGCTTTTATATGCACTAAGGACATTGCATACTTTAAGTGTGGGGTGGAAAATTCTCTGCGGATTGTACATTAGTATATTAGTATCTTCTAGCTTCTTATTTTGTTTTTGTAGTAGAATAGTATCTTAGTAGTAGTTTTAATAGCTTAGTTATAAGTAATTTTATTTTTTTGAAAAACTTCAGACTTTTCCGGACGATGGATCTCTTAGGTGGTTTTCTTGAGGGATTAAATTCTACAAAACAAAATTTGAAAAACAAAAAAAATCACAAAACATGTCTTTTATTTTCCTTTAGGTAGTAATAATCCCTCGTGTGTTTTCTTTGCGCCTCGGTTCTTTTTCATCGGATGTAGTTTGAACCGGGTAGTTTTTGTTTTTTGAGTAGATTAGAATTTACGAAATAAATGGAGGAAGAATGATGAACCTAGGCGCCTTTGTCTTATTTGATAGTAGCATATTTAGGCTTTTACATGTATAATATCTTCCCTATGTTTTGAAATTGAGCATGATGCCTTTATATATTGGATAGCATGTCTTGTGACGACTATGTCTCTTTTACTTGACTATTGTTCACTTTGTGCTTAATGCTTAATATATTGTGGCTCTATGAATACTTGCATTGTTTGAGAGTCGGAATGAGATCGTTCTTGGTGAGTTATATTCCATGTGTGGTAAGGTTTTTGTGTATTCCATGTTATTGTGCTTGAGTTTGGAACTTACCCGGTTTGTGAGTTGAAGCAAAAGTTTAGGTGATGCTCGATTTGAAAAATGATTTTAGGCCTTCTTTGATCTTTTCGAGCTTAATTGCTTATCACAAATAAAATCTATCCCTAGTAAATCCTTTTGAGCCTATAGAATTTTATTTGGAATCCACATTACAAGCCCGTATCCCTTTTGTTTCTTAATTGACATTATTTTGATCCTTTTACCTCTTAAAGCACTTTAATTGTGAAATGAGCGCTAGAAGAAGTAAGAAAGAATTTGAGTGGCTTTCGAGTGGAACCAATGAAAGGAATAAAGGTGCACTTATTTTTTAAAAGAATACACCACTAGAGAAAATTGAAAAGGAAAAATAATAGAAAGAAAGAAAAAAAAGAAGAAAGAAAAATCTGAAAAAGAGAGAAGGAAAACTATAGGTGAATAAATTGTTGTCTTGTTCTTGCTAGTGGTGTATAAAGTAAAGTAGTTCTTAAAGAAAGAGAGAATAATTTTGGGGAGTGATCTTGTTTGTGAAATTAAAGTGTATTGAAGAATTTGCGCTTAAAGTTATTATGTGATGTGTAAAGTGCTTAGGAGGGTGAACCACTAATCCTAAATATATCCTACCCGTCCCGTTGCCCACATTACAACCATATAAAGTCCTAATTAATTTTAGATTGAGTGAGCCTACATTAGGAGAGATTTATATCATGGGCAACCCTATGGTACCAATTGCATGCATGTGACTTCTTTGTGAGAGTGAGAGACTTCTTTGATATATGTGAGTCTTTAAAATATATTTGATCATGAGATTAGAATATGTGGATTCAACTTACTCTCTTGTTCTTGTTATCATGGCACATGGTTTCGTGAGGGATAGGTAATGTTATTAGACTTCTCTGTGATGTTGGGTGTTCAAGTCGTGAGCGCATTGTGATATTAAGTCGGTTTTTGAGATGAGGATTGTTATAAGAATGTTGTCTTTGTTGTGAATATTTATTTTCAAAAATGGCATAAGAAAAGGAAATGTTTGTAAGTGCATATGCTCTAGCTTAATTGTTGCTATCAACCGTCGTCATTGGTGTAGTGGGCTTCGATTTTGTAAATATAAAGTGCTCAAGAACAGTGTAATCTGTTGGTTGACTCGAGGACAAGCAACATTTAAGTGTGGGGTAGTGATGTTTGGAGATAAATGTATATTTTTAGTGCATTGCTTACCTTATATTTTATTATTTTAATGATTAAATGTGTGATGTTTGGGCTTAATTGTGTCATTTTTATGTGTAGGAGCGTTGGAGGATGAAAATCCATAAAGGTTGCACACAAGGATATCAGAGATACACAAAAAGAGCACGAAAAATCCAAAATCGAAAGAACTCCATAATCAAGCACCAGGTCAGGCGATGCCTGGTCCTGGGCGCGGTATACCAGGCGCTGGAGTGGGCTAAGCTTGCTCTGAGGCGCGTTGCACACCAGACCTCACGAGCTCTGAGGCCTGGTCCTTTCCTAGTCCGTGCCAACATTTTCTACTTGGATTTGAGCTTGGGGATTTCGTCCCTAACTTATAAATACCTCCTAAACATGGTTATTGAGGGGTTGGTCAATTTTAGAGGCAAGCAAAGGCAAAGAAATACAAACAGGGCACATAATTCACCATTCTTCCATCTTCCATCTAGCATTCATAGCTTTTATGTTTAAAAATAATACTTTGATTATTGTCATGAACATGAGTGGCTAAGAACTCCATTATTCTAGGGTTATGGGTTGTTATTGACTATTGTAGTTTGACGGTTGATAATATTGCTTGATTTTATCAAATAATTTGTCTATTTAATCTTGCACTTAATTATTCTACTGCGTAGCTAACAATAGCGTACTATCTATGAATTTATAGTTGAACTCAAAAGTGGGAACTATCGATTGCATATAAGATTGAATAGAGTACGTTCTTTAATTCGGGCATCGGAGAATAGATTCGCGATTAGGATAGACATATTCTAGTTGCCTTACTTGGTTATTTTTGAAGTAAATACACATGCATTCTTGTTAGTTCTGATTCTATAGACATATAGTTTTAGGTTGGCTTGAATAGGTGAGCGAAGCCTCGAATGTACTTCGCGAGAAAAATAAACCCTACTAATCAACAAATTAGATAAACTAAGTGATTAAATCAATCGGAAAAATACAATTGGAGAGACATTAATCCCATAACCCTAGAATATTTCCCATCTCATTGAATTCTTCTAAGTGTTTGTTTGCTCTACTTGCTATCTTATTCTCTTATTTGCTTATTAGTTCGTAGTAATTTAGTTAGTAAAAACTACAATCATCTTCTTCAAAATCTCTTGAACAAATAACTCGTAACTAGTTTAGTTTAGTTTAGGAAGTAGTTGATCATAAATCCTCGTGGGAACGGTATTCTCTCATCACTTTATTAATTGTCGAACACGTATACTTACATGTGCGTTTGGACCCAACATGCAAGATTCTTTTAGGTTGGTGTACTTCTTTAGTCTGACCTTTCTTCTTTCATTTTTAGAACTTCTACCAGTAGCTCTAGGTGATAGGTCTGCCTCTCTTGCCACTGCCTTGAAGTTCTCTGCAGTTGATTCATCCTATCCTTTATCCTCAAGTTGACTTTGTTCTATTACTGCATTCTAAATTTCCACAGGAGTAATATTTTGTGTGATAATGTCATGCAGGATTTGGTTTGGTGATTTCAATGGAACATTAACTTGAAGTTGCACAGTATTCCATTAGATCATATAACAACATGTTCACCTCGTTAAACACCATTGCATTCTGTTCCTTACCACCCAGTGCCTCCTGCACCACCTTAAACTATAAATCATACAATGTCCCTAAGCTAGGGTTCGCTGTAGCATTGGATGCAGGAATTACAGTTCCATTAGTTTCATGAGCCTTGCCATCAACTGTTTGGTTCTGGGACCTCACTGTATAATGTAAGATCATTATTGGAGCAATATTAGTAGGTCTAACACCTTCACCCTCCATAACTTGAGCTGTAGTTGAAGCAAAATTCTAGATAGTGTTCCTAGGATTCACTGTAGCAACACTTGCAGGAATTAATGTTTCATTGAGATCAAGGGTCTTGCCATAAGTTGTTTGTTGGTCAGACCTCACTATATCCTCTAAGACCTCAACATTACCATTAACAATCTGATCACCACCTAAAAACTCCACTGGATCACCTCCACAAGTAGCAAAAACCTGAACAGTTCCACTAGGGTTTACTGTTCCATTGGTGTTCTTCTTCCCAGATGCATAAACAACTGATCCACCTGTGATTATATCATCCCCTACTGCTCTTTTCTCAAATCCACTTGGTTGGATTGCTTGTTGTTTCCCTGTTCCCTGAATAAAATAAACCCTAGTTTTCTTTCCAGATGCATCAACAACTGATCCACCCGTGATTAGATCATCTCCTAGTACCCCTTTCTCAAATCCACCTGGTTGCATTGTATTTTGTTTCCCTGTTCCTTGAATAACATAAACCCTAGTTATTTTTGAAAACTAAGGTTTACTGTAGCATTGTCCTCGATAGTGTTAGTTTGTTTTTCATGTGTGTTGCTCAATTGATCTTTGGTCCTAGCACTTGAATTAGCACCCGTAATATCCTCCATAAGCTCCACTTCATCACTCCACAAAGCACTGCCATTGTTTGTTGCTCCAGTGTGCTCTAATGCCTTTGATGATTCTTCCATCATTTGTGAGGGTACATCATGAGGCGAATGGTTCATGGTGACATTCAATATCTCTTTAGGAGCCCCAAAACTTCTTTGTACCCAATCAATTGTCCTTTCCTTACTAGCCTCCACCCCAATCCCTACAGAAATAAGATTAGGGTGACCATTCTTTGCCGCTACAATAATCCCAGTGGTCTTAGGATTGGAGCTGGAATTTTGAATATTCTTTAGTTGCTTCTTCTCCCGGTCCTCCTTGGATTCATTCTCCATTTGTTTCGTCTCCTTCTCTTTAACATTCACATCTCCATTACCATCAGTGAGCATCAAAGTTGATTGTTCAATTTCTTCAACTTCCAATGCATCAAATTATTTCTTGTAGCCACTGACTCTTCATTGATCTTTCCCTTCAATTTGTCAGCCTTTTGTTCCTTTGCATTGTCGATTATATAGCCCCTCTTATCTCTTTGGTGCTTGTTTTGTATTATTTGCATCCACTCTTGCTTTGCAGGTTTAGGAATAGGTTTCCCAACTACCTTACCACTTGTGAGAACCTTAGTAGTGTTAGCTGCAGTTCTAACAACTTCCTTTCCTTTACGTGATCTTCAATAGCTTCATCAAATTTTTGTGCAACTCAGGATTAATCACCCAACAATCTAGTTCATTTTGCCCTTGCTTCTTGCAAGTATTACAATACTTTGGCATGTAGTCATACTTGATTTTGATCCACTTAGATTCCTCAGGCCCAGACTCATCTTCTTCCTCTATAATTGTAATTCTCTGAGGGAATTTAGATAAGAAATTCACCTCCACCTTAACCTTTGCACAACTAGGTCCAGTAATATTTTGCATTTCTAAATCAACATGTAATGGATTACCTACTGCACTTGCCAATAAAAAAAATGAATTACTTACCAAAAATATTAGGTGGCAATTTAGGAAAGCTAATCCAAGAAATTGCAATAGGTATTTCTTCCTCAGGCTTCCCCCATGGATTCCACTTCATGCATTTCATCTGCCTCATCTCACCTTGAGCTTTTAAGTAGAATGCAGGCTTGGATAAAAGATGAACATAATCCTCTATTAATGACATCCATATCAATACATAATTATCCTCAATTAAACCAACTGAACTAGCACCTTTATGTTCACATTGAATGGAAATAACTTTATGAAGTTCATTGATCACAGGCTTCCCATAAGAGAATTTGCCAAGAACTGCCAGTTGTAGACCTTGTTGAACAATTGATTGCTTAACTTCTTGCTTATTCCACCTGATGATAGGCTCACCATGTATATGCTCGACTGTTTTAATAGGAATTTTGTCTAGTGTTTGCATGGGCGCATTTAATGCTTTAGGTTGTAATAATTGTGTGTAGTTTTGGAGTGGACTAGGGTTTATTGATGTTGTTTGAGGCTGTGGAGATGGTAGGGATGACTGACCAGCCTCACTAGGAGGGTGGCTAGTGGCCGGAGAAGCCATGAATAGCCTGCTCGATCTTCGACTGCTTTTCTTCGCAAGTCGCCAGTCGCCAGAGTATTAGGTTTACTATTTGTTACATATTTTGAATATTCTCTTGAATTGTTTGCTTGTTTAGTAATTTCATAGTTATTTTTAATCATATAAATCACAATCATCTTCTTCACATCCACTTCAACAATAAATTTGTAATTAGTTTAGATTGGACGATAGTTGATCATAAATCATCGTGGGAACGATACTTTTTCTATCACTTTATTCCTTGTCGACCGCGTATACTTGTGTGTGTGTTTGGACCCAACAAGTTTTTGGCGCCATTTCTGGAGATTTAGAAATTAGATACTTGTCTGAAATAAGCTTTTATTTGAGATTTAATTTGTTTTACTGTTTCTGACTCTATAGGTGTTCACATTGAATGCTAAGAAGAAGTAATAGTTTGAACATTCTTCCTTCTTTTGATCCTAAACCCAAAAGACTCATCCACAGGTTAAAGAGGGAGGTAAAAGCAAGAGCAAGAATTGCAGAGTCGGGCATTGTAGTCCAACCTTAGCCAATCAAGATGGAAGAAAATGATTAGAGACCGGTGATTGAGGCTGCAAGGCCTAGTCTCGTGAACATGATTCGGGCTATCTTGAAGCCTAATATAACTAGGCACTTCGTGTTGAAACAGTACATGGTGCAATTGATTCAATCTGCAGGGCCATTTGTGGGTTTGTCGAGTGAAGATCCTTAAAGGCTTATACAAAATATTTTGGAGATTACGGATACATAGAACTATTCGAGCGTCTCCAAGGACTATGTCAGACTGACTTTGTCTCTCTTTTCTCCTATGGGGGAAGCAAAGGAATGGCTAAACAAAGATCCAGCAAACTCAATCCACACATGGGACGACCTAGCACGGAAATTCCTCATTAAATTTTTTCCCACAAAGAAATCAAAGCCACTGAGAAGCCAAATTCTCGGATGTTAACAAAAAGATGGAGAGACTCTGCGTTAGGCCTGGGAGAGATATAAAAAGCTACTCTGAGATTGTCCTCACCGCTATCAAACTGATGAAGCATTGGGACATACTTTTGAGGCTGGGTTGGACGAGACCTCCAAATTGAATCTAGACTCAGCTTGTGGAGGAAGTTGCATGCAAAAGCCATACAGTGAGATTTAGACTCTGTTGAACAATTTCACTGCAAACGATCTTAACTGGCAAGGTGAGGGTGAACTAAGAAGAATGATTAGACAAAAATAAATAGATGCACTTGAGCTGGATGAGATGTCATCCATGCAAGCAGAAATTTCCAATTTAACCAACCAAGTCGCTAAGATGGCAATGGATCAAGAGCATCAGATGCAATGGGTGGCCATATGTTGTGAAATTTGTGGAGATGGTCACATGAGTGCCCAATGTCTAGTGAATCCAGAATCTATTTATTATGTGGGTCGGCGGGGTAGAGGTCCTCTGAACCAAAATGCACAATATGGGAACACTTATAATCCCAACTAGAGGAACCAACCAAATTTCTCATGGGGTGGAAATCAGGCTAGTCAAAATCAATATAGACCCCAAGTAAACTATAATCATCCCAAATAGCCACCCCAACAGGGAGAAGAAAGCACCAATGATATGTTGAAAAAGCTTCTAATTGACAACCAGCAGCTAAAGACTGATTTTCGAAATTTAGAGAGTCAGATTGGCAGTTGACTGTTCATCAAAATTCTCTATTGTGCAGAGGCCCTTCCAAGTGATATAGAGATGGATCCTCAAGAAAATTATGTAACTTTGAGGAATAGTAGAGAATTGGAAGAGGTGCCAAAAAGAAAGAAAGAGAAAGTCATTCCTGAAGGTGAATTGGTCTCTAACGTTGTGGGTGAAGTTGAGAAACAAATTGAGAAAAGTGAAAAGACTCCAGTTGCAAGGCTACCACCTCCCTTCCCACAAATATTGAAGAAGAAAAGTGATGACAGAATGTTCAACAAATTTCTTGATATACTGAGCCAAATCCAATTGAATCTCCCATTGGTTGATGTGTTGTATGAAATTCCAAAATATGCCAAGTACATCAAAGATATTGTGGCTAATAAAATAAGATTGACATAGTTTGAAACAATGGAACTTACTGAAGAGTGAACATCACAAATTCAAATAAAGTCTCCCCAAAAGTTTAACGATCTTGGGAACTTTACCATACTTGTTCGAATTGGTGCAGTAGATGTGCGATGGGCAATTTGTGATTTGGGGGCTAGCATAAATTTGATGCCCCTCTAGGTTATTAGTCAATTGGAG
>AWOL01S0013315.1:420695-440618 GCA_000715115.1 Nicotiana otophora | reverse complement strand
CTTTTGAGATACTTAAGAAAATTGGAGATGTGGCTTATGAACTTGCTTTGCCACCTAGTATATCAGGTGTTCATCTAGTGTTCTATGTATCCATGCTCCGAAAGTATGTCGGGGATCCGTCTCATATTCTGGATTTTAGTACAGTGCAGCTGGACGGTAATTTGACTTATGATATGGAGCCGATAACTATTTTAGACCGGCAGGTTCCAAAACTGAGGTCCAAGAACATAGCATTAGTGAAGGTGCAGTGAAGAGGCCAGCCAGTCGGAGAAGCTACTTGGGAGATTGAGCAGGAGATGCGGAGTAAATACCCACACTTATTTGAGACTCCAGGTATTATTCTAAACTCATTCGAGGACAAACGTTTGTTTAAGAGGGGGAGAATGTAACGAACCGGCTGGTCGTTTTGAGTATTATAACCCTGTTTCCCCATTTACTGCTCAATTTATGCTTTACATTTGTTATGTGACTTGCCGGGGGTAATTGGTTCGGGTCTGGTGAGGTTTTTGAATGATTTGGAACACCTTCGAAATTTAGTTGAAAAGGTTGACTAGATGTTGACGTATGTGTAGTGACCCGAAGAATGTTTCTAAGGAAATTAAGGTTTTGTGGTGTCGAGGTAGATCAATTAGTAAAAATGGGTAAGGTACATCAATCTCGCCGCGGCTCGGACTTTTTGGGTTGAACAATACACCGGGAAGTAAAGGAAATTTTTTGGCGGAAAAACACGTTTCTGCGGTCCATTATGCGACCGCCTAATCACTCTGTGGGCTGTTTAATGGCTGCAAAAGTGAGGCAGAAGAGGGCAGTTTGGATAAAATCTGCGGTCGACTATGCGACCGCATAACTATTCTGCGGTCACTATGTGACCGCAGAATAGGTATGCGGGCCACATAGTGACCCAGACAGATGTTTGCCAGTATTGGACACCGATTATGAGACTTATATGCGGTCCGCATAACCATTATTCTGTCGCATATTTGACCGCAGAACCTGTTCTAGAGCTTCATTTTTCTGGGTTTATAAACCCGACTCCATTCTTATAAAATACTATTAGGGGTCATTTTGAAGGGTTTCATCTAGTATTTTACAGAGAGGTGAGAGCATTTTAGAGAGAGAAAGTGAAGACTAGTCATTTATCCATCAATTCTTGTTCAAGGTTTGAAGATTTCACAAGGATCTTGCTAGGGCTTCAAAGAGGTAAGAATTTCTTTCCTCAATTCGTCAATTTCGGGTTTGGAGTAAAAATGGGTGATTAATAGTATGATTCTTGGGTATAAGAGTATTATTTATACATACCAATAAGGTTGTGGAAAGATTGTTAAGCTCAAATGGGTAAGGATTGGATTGAAAATGGTAGAAATCTTCATAGACTTTAATTGAAGATTTGAGGGTCGAGTTGGTGTCGGATTTTGGTGAAATTTGTATGGTTGGACTCGTGGTTGGATGGGCGTTCATATTCTGTAACTTTTTCCGAGTTTCGATACGTGGGCGCCACGGGCAAATTTTGAGTTAATTTTGGATTTTATTGGAAATTAGTATTTCCTTATGGAATTAATTACAATAATTTGTATTGACTGAATCGAATTAATTGTGGCTAGATACGAGGTTTTCAGAGACCAATTCTCATGGCAAGGGCATAGCGGAATAAAGAATTACACGAGTTGAGGTAAGTAATAGTTTTAAATCTAGTCCTGAGGGTATGAAACCCCGGATTTTTGTATCATGTGATTACTTTGGAGGTGACACATATGCTAGGTGACGGGCATGTGGGCGTGCACCGAGGGGATTGTGACTTGGTCCGTCCCGTGAGACTGTAAAGTTGAATAACTTGTTGTTAGCTATATGCTCTCTATGTGTTGTGGAAATTTGGCTGTATGGCATGTTAGAAACCATGTTTAGGCTATATGTTGGTACAACTGGGACCCACAGAGGTCATGTACATGTTGAATTATCTGCTAAATTGTTATTTGGTACTCAGTCACAGTTTACTTGTTTATTTTATCTCAGTCTCTATTGTTCATTATTGATGCATCATATCATTGTTGTTTGGGTTGATTTCATTATTATTGAGAGCCCGAGAGACTGAAGAAATTTATGACTGAGTGAGGCCGAGGGCCTGATTGTGCGATATTGATACTATAGCATGTGCGTTGTCCGTGCGGATCTAGATATTGATACTGTAGCACGTGAGTTGGCCGTGCGGATCCAGATATTGATACTATGGCACGTGAGTTGTCCGTGCAGCACGTGAGTTGCCCGTGTAGATTATAGCGCTTCGGCTGTAGGAGCCCCTCCGGAGTCTGTACACCCCTAGTGAGCGCGGGTACCCATTGAGTATGAGTGTTGAGGGCTGGGAGCCCAGTGAGTGATTGTTGTCCTGAGAGGCTATACTTGCTTTTCATTTGTTGTTGCACTTAGTTACTATCTGTCATTGTTGTGAAATTTTTTGAAGGATTTTATATCCGGATTACCTGAACTTGAACTGTATAAAACTGATTTGGCTTAAACGTTTGGAATTGAAAGCATGCCTATTCTCTGTTGGAATTACTGAAAATGAACTGTAACTGTGTAGCTAGTTATTATCTTCAGTTCCTTATTTATTATCGTTACTTGCTGAGTTGGTTGTACTTATACTACACCCTGCACTTCGTGTGCAGATCCAGGTGTTCCCGGGCATAGCGGGTGTTGATTCTCTCGCATGGTTGAGTTTTTGGCGATTCAGAGGTAGCTGTCATGTTTTGCAGACCTTGTGTCTCTTTCCCTATCTCCTTGTTTACTGTATTTGGTCTTAGACTATTATAGACCGTATTTCCAGACTTATAATCATATTAGATGCTCATGTACTCAGTGACATCAGGTTTTGGGTGTTTGTATCGGAAATTGTGAGGCCTTTTATTAAACTCAAATTATTATATTTTTCAAACTTTAAGAAATTGTGGTTTATTGAGATTGTCGGCTTACCTCGTATTGAGATAGGCGACATCCCGACAGGTTAGGATTTTGGGTCGTGACAGCATGTAGGCATAGGGATGCATTTTTCCTCATGCTACACAGTATTGTGACATTCATGATTTGACATGTAGGCATTGAGATGTATATTCCTCATGCTAGACGGTATGTGATAAGTGATGACTTGACATGCAAATTGATATGTAGGCCTAGAGATGTACTTTTCTCATGCTATCGGATAATAAAATATATTATATGTTGTTGAAAGTTTGGGAAAAACCACAGTTTTCTGATATACTCATATTTTGGTAATTCCGGTGAAAGATTTGATTTTTTCTGTTATACTTGAAAAACATGTCTATTTTTTTGTAACTGTGAACGAGCTGAGCATGAGATCTTTTGAGTTATTACTTGTACTTCTTTCATTATATTATTACGAGTTATTTTCGGCTATTAGTGTTGGACTCTGACCGTTTTTTCCAAGCTCGCCACTACTTTCCTCCTAAGGTTAGGTTCATTACTTATTGAGTATATGGGGTTGGTTATATTCATACTACACTTCTGCACCTTGCATGCAGTTTCCGGAGCTAATGTTGCTGCGTATGGCGGGAGCTGGCATGGAAGATGTACCTGTGTTCCGGTTATAGCTGCCTCTTGTTTTTGGTAGCTTTAGATTTATAAATTTGTTTATCTATATTTCGAACATATGATGTTTCTATTTCGTATCAGGTTTGTAAGTTCTAAGTCTTAGAAGCTCATGACTTGTACTACCAGTCCTTGGGATATTGTATAGAAATTCAATTATTTCATCATTTACTTTCTTAGTAAATCTCATTTGAATTGGATTATTGTTAATTGGCTTACCTAGCGGGATGGGTTAGGTGCCATCACGACTAATTGGATTTTAGGTCGTGACATTGAGAAATGGAAGGTCGTCATAAGAACCTATTACTCGCATCAAGTGTCTATACCTAAGTTGTGCGGACACTTCATATTTTATGTCAACCCATCTCGACACGACTCTAAGACGGGTGTGGGTGTGGGATACATTTCAGATTTGGTCAACCAACTTCAAATACTTTGACCGGAGTTCATGGAAAGATTTGGAGAAAAAATTAAGATATTGATTTCTCAAAATAAAAGATAAAACAGATTTTTTAAGACATGAAAAATGGCATAGCTTCAATATTATAGTCCTTTTGTCTCATATTCGCTGATACAATATACATGTAAGTTTTTCACAGAATATCTCGCAAATTTTAGAATATTTTTGTAGCTCTTTTTTTAGAATTTTGAATTTTTTTAGAAGTCACAAAATTTTAAGCCCAAAAAATAAGGTAACAAAGTNTCGAAAAGATAAACATCTACCCGGTATACCAGCAATCCTTCTATGCGGATACCCCTTTTTTACTCTCAACCATTGCATTGCCGAGAGGAGAAAATGCTCAAGGTTCTATATATTCTTTCTTTATTCAATTCATTCCTATCCTTTTTGTTTTCAGTCCCGGGTTTCCTTTCCTCTCCAAGCCAATCGATCGCCTTCTTAGTTAACTGCGGAACCCGCCCTTTAGCCATCTATCTTTAGATACGGAGGGCTTATGAGTCACAGAATTTTAAGCCCAAAAAACAAGGTAAGAAAGGTGGGGAACAGCGGCCTCACACAAAAAGATTTGTCTAAGCAATCTCAAAGAGATTTTCAATAAGTCAATACCAAGATTTGCTTTCTGCGCCTACTGATGTGATGATAATTCAGAAGCTTTTTTGCAAAGAAGAAGGGCCATGTTCCTATGGGTTCACATGCTAAGGCTCAACTAAAAAATGCTCTTTTTCAAGAGAGAGGTGTAAGGCGCATTAATCACGCCTTGAAGGATGGAAGTAGTGGAGTAGGAGAGGTAAAGATGGATGAAAATAGATAAGTAAGAGAGAAGGTGACACCATATAGTAGAACAAATGGAATGAGAAGAAATCCCCAGGATGGAAAGAAGCTTGAAAGAGAGAACCAGGAATGAAATAGCGAGACCAAACCAGCAAAAAGCCACGAAGGTTGACGATAAGAGCGTAAGACTTTATGCGAGAGGGTAGAGCCCTTGATCCTTTCAAGAATGTAATTATCCTTAATATTCAGGAGCAAATTTAGAACCTTTATAGTGGATTAAAAGAAAGAACAGACTCATATGAAAGTCAGGGATTTCATTCAAAAAACAAAATCGAAAAAGTAGTGCCCAGGCCAGCGCTACATGGCAGGCAAGTATTTCATTTTTTTTCCCGTTCCCCAGAAAAAATACATGTTATTGAATAAGATGTGAAATACACTTTTGCTCACGAATCTGCTGTTCTAGCTCAGACCAGGCTATCTTCGAAAAAATAGTGGTCCCGAACGGGAGAAGAATAAGGCAGGCTGTCCTTTGACTAGTTTGTAGTTTTTTCTGGGGCTATTTATTATAAATTTCCCTCCTCGCCTAGAATAGAAGGATAAGATAAAGGGCAGGCTAAGCCCGTATTAGCTCTTTTCAAGTTGATAAGGTGGAATTGAAAACTTTGGAGCACATCCTTACCTACACCGAATTCTATGTGTTAAGCATATAGCTTTTCCTTCTGAGCTAGGATCTGTCATGACCCAATTTCTCCCTCCGTGAACCGTCGTGACGGCACCTAGTCTCTACGACTAGGTAAGCCTAACATCTTTTATTTGCGGAAGTGAAACTAAAGCATGAACATTAACTACTAACAGTAACAAAATATCTAATAAGCAACTGAATGCCACTCGACATATACAATTAACACCTCTGAAAATGTACAAAACAATTTCCCAAAACCCGGAATGCCGTAAGTCAAAAGATACTAAGAAGTCTTAACCGTTCTATACATCATTTCTACAGAAAAAAGAAAAAATGAATATAGGAGGATAAAGGGGGACTCCGACAATCTGCGGGCGCGAGCAGATGTACCTTTAAGTCTCCAATAAGCAGCAGCGACTGCAACTAATGATGAGGCTAGTAAGATGAACCTGGATCTGCACACGAAAAACATGTGCAAGAAAGGGCATGAGTACACCACAACGGTACCCAGTAAGTGCCAAGCCTAACCTCGGTCGAGTAGTGACGAGATCAGATCAGGGCCCTACTGGTATAAATATAATGAAATAAGACAGAATGAAATATCACAGTAAAATAAATACGGAAATCTAACAGAGATAGAATCAAGGAAAGACAACAGGTCAGAACACGGTGATAACAACAAGGGATCTCCCGAGATACTGTCTCGTAGTCCCAAACGTAAATGTGCAGGGGATCTCTCGGAATACAGTTCTATAGTCCCAAAATAAATATGCAAGGCAGGGGGATCTCCCGGAATATCGTTCCATAGTCGCAAAGTAAATATGCAGTACAAGGGGATCTCCCGGAATGCCGTTCTGTAGTTCCAAAGTAAATATGTAGCGCAGCCAACCGAAATAACAATTACAGCAAGAAATCCTACAGTTTAGACTAAGTTCAAGTCAAGGAAAGCAGGTAATTTCACTAAACGTACTGCACAGAGTTCAAATAGGTAGTTAAACAAGTAGGCATGTAATTCTAGTCTAACAGGATAGTTACTTATGCTAGTGTGTTTCAAATAAGGAGAAAACAAGCTATGACTTGGTGAAAAATGGAGTTTTACAACAAATAGCTCGTGTACATACTCGTCACCTCGCGTATACGACACTCATATATCAAACAATATCAAATCCTACGGGGAGTTCCTCCACACAAGGTTAGACAAGCCACTTACCTCGAACCAAGCTCAAATAAATCCGTCACAATGCTCTTTCCACGAATATCCGGCTCCGAGTGGCCCAAATCTAGCAAAAATCAATTACATAGCATAAATATAGCTACAAGAAACTAATCTAGCTAACAAAATCAAAGCTAAGGCAAGAAATTGAAAAATCGCTCAAAAAGCCTCCCTGGGCCTACGTCTCGGAATCTCCCGGAATACCGTTCCGTAGTCCCAAAATATATATGCAAGACAAGGGGATCTCCCGGAATACCGTTCTGTAGTCCCAAAGTAAATATGCAGTACAGAGGGGGATCTCCCGAAATACTGTTCCGTAGTCCCAAAGTAAATATGCAGCGCAACCAACCGAAATAACAATTACAGCAAGAAATCCTACAGTTTAGACTAAGTTCAAGTCAAGGAAAGCAGGTAATTTCACTAAACGTGCTGCACAGAGTTCAAATAGGCAGTTA
The DNA here is from genome assembly GCA_000715115.1 of Nicotiana otophora. Classification (NCBI taxonomy): domain Eukaryota; kingdom Viridiplantae; phylum Streptophyta; class Magnoliopsida; order Solanales; family Solanaceae; genus Nicotiana; species Nicotiana otophora. The sequence goes on along the minus strand of AWOL01S0013315.1, from coordinate 433,440 downwards.
AACAAGTAGGCATGTTATTCTTGTCTAACAGGATAGTTACATATGCTAGTGTGTTTCAAATAAGGAGAAAACAAGCTATGACTTAGTGAAAAATGGAGTGTTACAACAAATAGCCCGTGTACGTACACGTCACCTCACGTACACGGTGCTCACATATCAAACAGTATCAAATCCTAAGGGGAGTTCCCCCACACAAGGTTAGGCAAGCCATTTACCTCGAACCAAGCTCAAATCAATCCGTCACAATGCTCTTTCCACGAATATCCGGCTTCGAGTGGCTTAAATATAGCTAAAATCATTTACATAGCATAAATATAGCTACAAGAAACTAATCTAGCTAACGAAATCAAAGTTAAGGCAAGAAATTGAAAAATCGCTCAAAACGCCTCCCTGGGCCCACGTCTCGGAATTGTGTAAACGTTACCAATTAAGAACACCCATTTGCTCACGAGATCACTCGTATCAAAATTATCCAAATCCGATGTCTAAAACCCACTCAAAACTCAGATATTCGGTTGGGGAATGTTTCCCCCATTCTCCCAACTTGCAAACTCAAATTCCTTAATTATATGGAGAAAACGACCATAGATTAATGAAACACAACCAAAAACAAGTTAGGAATTGTTACCCAAAAGCTTTCTCTGAAAATTCCTCAAGAAATAGCCTTCTCCTAAGCTCAAAAATCAAATTTGTGAATATGAACCTCAACCCTCGATCCTGCCCCTTTCTGCCCAGCGATTTTCGCACTTGCGGGCCATGGGTCGCACCTGCAATGCCGCATCTACCGAAAATCCCTCGCATTTGCGAAAATCACTTAAGAGGGCTGGGTCTGTATCTGCGACAGTGAGGGCTGCACCTATGCGTCTGCAGAACACTGTCCGCTTCTGCGGTCTTCCTCCGTGCCTGCGAATCCTTGAGCGCATCTGCGGGCATCGCAGATACGGAAATTCCTCGCACCTGCTACCCCTGGTCAAGCCTCCGAAATCCGCATATGCGCCTGTTCCTCCGCACGTGCGAGCTCGCACCTGCGGTCTCCCCTCCGCAGGTGCGAAACACCAGAACCAACAAAAACTCAGCAACTTCCCTAAGTTCAAAACTCATCCGTTAAGCATCTGAATCACACCCGAGGCTCCCGGGAGCTCAACCAAACATTCTACCCAATCCTAAAACACCATACAAACTTAGTCGAGCCCTCAAACCACATCAAACAATGCTAAAAGCACGAATCACCCTCCAATTCAAACTTAATGAACTTGAAACTTCCAAATTTGACAACCAATGTCGAAACCAACCAAACTACGTCCGATTGAACTCACATTTTGCACACAAGTCATATTTAACACTACAAACCTACTCCAACTTCCGGAATCGGATTCCGACCTCGATATCACAAATTCCACTACTGGTCCAAAACTTCTAAAATTCGGCTTTCGCCATTTCTAGCCTAAATGCGCTACAGACTTCCAAAACACAATCCAGACACGCTCCTAAGCCCAAAATCACCCGACAGAGCTAACGAAATTGACAGAACTCCATTTCGGAGTCATCTTCACACATTTTCGACTGCGGTGCCAATCCTAAGGCTTAAACCTCTATTTAGGGACTAAGTGTCCCAAACACTTCCAAAAAGCAAAATGAAACCTCCCGGCAAGTCACAATAGCAGAATTAGATATGGGAGAAACAGCTAATAGGGGATCGGGGCTATAACTATCAAGATGACCGGCCGGGTCGTCACTTTCTCCCTCTCTTAAAATAATCGTTTGTCCTCAAACGAGTATAGAGACATACGTAAAGCGATGAAAAGATGAGGATAATAGTTGTGCATATCCTGCTCGGTCTCCCAAGTCGCTTCCTCGACCGGCTGGCCTCGCCACTGAATCTTTATTGATGAAATGTTCTTTTACCTCAACTTCTGAACCTTCCTGTCAAAAATAGCCACTAGCTCCTCAACGTAGGATAGATCCTTGTCCAATTGGACTGAGCTAAAATCCAACACATGAGACGGATCACCGTGATACCTCCGGAGCATCGAAACATGAAATACCGAATGAGCTCCTGCTCAGCTTGCCTCTCTTTCTAAACCTCATAACGCCCTTCATAGGCGAAACCCGAGCAGGACCCGCTCTCCAACCATGAATGCAACATCGCGAACCTTTTGGTCTGCATAGCTCTTACGTCTGGACTGGGCTGTGTGAAGTCTGTCTTGAATCACCTTCACCTTCTCTAAGGCATCCTGAACCAAGTTTGTACCCAATAATCTGGCCTCGCCCGACTCGAACCAACCCACTGGGGACCGACACCGCCTACCATACAGAGCCTCATACGGTGCCATCTGAATGCTGGACTGATAACTATTGTTGTAGGCAAACTCCGCAAGTGGCACTGATCCGAAGAACCTCCAAACTCCATCACACACGCACAGAGCATATCCTCTAGAATCTAAATAGTGCGCTCGGACTGCCCGTCCGTCTGAGGGTGAAAAGTTGTGCTCAACTCCACCCGAGTACTCTACTCCTAATGTACGGCTCTCCAGAACCACGATATAAACTACGTACCCCGGTCAGAGATGATAGATACCTGCACGCCATGAAGTCTAACAATCTCTCAGATATAAACTCGAGCCTACTGCTCGGAAGAATAGGTAGTCATCACAGGAATGAAATGAGCTAACTTGGTTAGCTTGTCCACAATCACCCAAACTGCATCAAACTTCCACTGAGTCTGTGGGAGTCTAACAACGAAGTCCATAGTGATCCGCTCCCATTTTCACTCCGGAATCTCTATCTTCTGAAGCAACCCACCCGGTCGCTGATGCTCATACTTCACCTGCTGGCAATTTAGACATCTGGCCACATACTCTACTATGTCCTTCTTCATCCTCCTCTACCAACAATGCTGCCTCAGGTCCCGATACATCTTCGCGACACCCGGATGAATGGAGTACCGCGAGCTGTGAGCCTCCTGGAGAATCAACTCACGCAACCCGTCCACATTGGGAACACATAACCTGTCCTGCATCCTCAATGCACCATCCTCCCCAATAGTGACCTTTATAGCATCACCGTGTTGGACCATGTCCTTAAGGACAAGCAGATGGAGGTCATCATACTGACGCTCCCTGATACGATCATAAAGAGAAGACCGAGAGACCACACAAGCCAACACTCGACTCGGCTCAGAAATATCCAATCTTACAAATTGGCTGGCTAAGGCCTGAACATCCAATGCCATAGGCCTCTCTGCTGCTGGTAGATATGCTAAACTACCCAAACTTTCTGCCCGGCGACCCAAAGCATCGGCANTTCCAAAACACAATCCGGACACGCCCCTAAGCCCAAAATCACACAACGAAGCTAACGAAATTGACGGAATTCCATTACGGAGTCATCTTCACATAGTTCCGACTACGATGCCAGTCCTAAGGCTTAAACCTCCATTTAGGGACTAAATGTCCCAAACACTTCCAAAAACCAAAATGAAACCTCCCAGCAAGTCACAATAGGAGAAATATATACGGGAGAAGCAGTTAATAGGGGATCAAGGCTTTAACTCTAAAAACGACAAGTCGGGTCGTTACATCCTCCCCCTCTTAAAATAATCATTCGTCCTCAAACGAGTATAGAGACATACCTGAAGTGGTGAAAAGATAAGGATAACAGCTGTGCATATCCTGCTCGGTCTCCCAAGTCGCCTCCTTACGGCTAGGCCTGTCACTGAACCTTTACTGATGCAATGTTCTTTGACCTCAGCTTCTGAACCTGCCTGTCCAAAATAGCCACTGGCTCCTCAACGTAGGATAGATCCTTGTCCAACTGGACTGAGCTAAAATACAACACATGAGACGGATCGCCGTGATACATCCAGGCAATCAAAACATGAAATACCGGATGAACTCCTGCTAGGTTGGGAGGAAAGGCAAGCTCATAAGCAACCTCCCCAACTTGTCGCAAGGCCTCAAAGGGGTCAATAAACCTTGGGCTCAGCTTGCCCCTCTTTCCGAACCTCATAACGCCCTTCATAGGTGAAACCCAAAGCAGGATATGCTCTCCAACCATGAATGCAACATCGCGAACCTTCCGGTCCACATAGCTCTTCTGTGTGGACTGGGCTGTGTGAAGTCTGTCCTGAATTACCTTCACTTTCTCCAAGACATCCGGAACCAAGTCCGTACCCAATAATCAGGCCTCGCCCGGCTCGAACCAACCTAATGGGGACCAACACCGCCTATCATACAGAGCCTCGTACGGTGCCATCTGAATGCTGGACTGATAACTATTGTTGTAGCCAAACTTCGCAAGTGGCAAGAATTGATTCCAACAACCTCCAAACTCCATCACACATGCACAGAGCATATCCTCAAGAATATGAATAGTACGCTCGGACTGCCCGTCCGTCTGAGGGTGAAAAGCTGTGCTCAACTCCACCCGAGTACCCAACTCCTGCTGTACGGCTCTCCAGAACCGCGATGTAAACTGCATGCCCCGGTCAGAGATGATAGATACCGGTACGCCATGAAGTCTGACAATCTCACGTATGTAAATTCAAGCCAGCTGCTTGGAAGAATAGATAGTCATCACAGGAACGAAATGAGCTGACTTGGTCAGCCTGTCCATAATTACCCAAACTGCATTAAACTTCCGCTGAGTCCGTGGGAGTCCAACAATGAAGTCCATAGTGATCCACTCCCATTTCCATTCCGGAATCTCTATCTTCTGAAGCAACCCCCCAGTCGCTAATGCTCATACTTCACCTGCTGGCAATTTAGACATCTAGCCACATACACTACTATGTCCTTCTTCATCCTCCTCTACTAATAATGCTGCCTCAGGTCCTGATACATCTTCGCAGCACCCGGATGAATGGAGTACCGTGAGTTAGGAGACCTCCTGGAGAATCTACTCATGCAAACCGTCCACATTGGGCACTCAAACCTACCCTGCATCCTCGATGCACCATCCTCCCCAATAGTGACCGCCTTAGCATCGCCGTGCTGGACCGTATACTTAAGGACAAGCAGATGGGGGTCATCATACTGACGCTCCCTGATACGATCATAAAGGGAAGATCGAGAGAGCACATAACCCAACACTCGACTCGGCTCAGAAATATCCAATCTCACAAACTGGCTGGCTAAGGCCTGAACATCCAACGCCTTGGGCCTCTCTGCTCCTGGTAGATAAGCTAATCTCCCCAAACTCTGTGCCCGGTGACTCAACGCATAGGCCACCACATTGGCCTTCCCTGGGTGGTACAAAATGGTGATGTCATAATCCTTAAGCAGCTCTAACCACCTCCTCTAACGCAAATTAAGATCCTTCTGCTTGAACAAATGCTGCAAACTCCAGTGATCAGTGTAGATCTCACAAGGAACGTCGTATAAATAGTGCCTCTAAATCTTCAAGGCATGAACAATAGCTGCTAGCTCAAGGTCGTGGACAAGATAGTTCTTTTCATGTACCTTCAGCTGTCTGGACGTGTAGGAAATCTCCCTACGGTACTCTATCAACACCGCGCCGAGGCCAACTCACGACGCATCATAATAAAATATATTAGACCCCAAACCTGATGGCAATACCAATACTGGGCTATAGTCAAAGCTGTCTTGAGCTTCTGAAAGCTCTCCTCACACTCCTCTGTCCACCTGAATGGAGCACCCTTCTGGGTCAGCCTGGTCATAGGTGCTGCAATAGAAGAAAAACCCTCAACAAACCGACGGTAATACCTCGCCAACCCAGAGAAACTCCGGATCTCTATAGCTGAGGACGGTCTAGGCTAACTCTGCACTGTTTCCACCTTTATCGGATCTATCTTGATCCCCTCACTTGACACAATATGACCCAAGAATGCCACGGAACCTAACCAAAACTCACATTTTGAGAACTTTGCATACAACTTCTTTTATCTAAAAGTCTGAAGCAATGTCCTTAGGTGATGCTCATGATCCTCCCAAGTCCGGGAATTCACTAGAATGTCATCAATGAATGCGATGACGAAAGAATCAATATAGGACCGGAACACACTGTGCATCAAGTGCAAAAAGGCTGCTAGGGCATTGGTCAGCCCAAAAGACATAACAAGAAACTCATAGTGACCATATCTGGTCCTGAAAGCAGTCTTCAGGATATCTGGCCCCCGAATCTTCAACTGATGATAGCCCGAACACAAGTCAATCTTGGAAAATACTTTGGCACCCTGTAACTGATCAAATAGGTCATCAATACGAGACAAAGGATACCTGTTCTTCACTGTGACTTTGTTTAACTGGCGATAATCAATACACATACACATAGAACCATAATTTTTCTTCAAAAACAAGACAGGAGCACCCCAAGGTGACACACTGGGCCGAATGAAGCCCTTATCAAGTAACTGCTATAATTACTCCTTCAACTCCTTCAACTCAAGAGGAACTATACAGTATGGAGGAATAGAGATGGGCTGAGTGCCCGGCAACAAATCAATGCCAAAATCAATATCTCTGTCGGGCGGCATGCCTAGAAGATCAGCTGGGAACACATCTGGATAGTCCCTCACTACTGGAACTGACTCAACAGTAGGGGTATCAATACTGACATCTCTCACATAAGCTAGATACGCGTCACACCCCTTCTCAACCATTCATTAAGCTTTAAGAAATGAAATAACTTGGCTGGAATTATACTATAAGGTACCTCTCCACTCTAATTGCGGCAAGCATGGCATAGCCAGCGTCACGGTCTTAGCGTGACAATCAAGAATAGCATAATGGGGAGACAAACAGTCCATGCCCAAGATAACATCAAAGTCTACCATGCTGAGTAATAATAAGTCGGCTCTGGTCTCAAAACCACTAAGAGCAATCAAACACGACGGAAACATGTGGTCCACAACAAGAGAATCTCCCACAGGAGTAGACACATAAACAGGGGAACTCAAAGAATCCCGAGATACGCACAAATATGGGGCAAAATAAGAGGACACATATGAATACGTAGAGCCTGGGTCAAATAATACCGACGCATCTCTATGACAAACTAGAACAATACTTGTAATGACAGAGTCGGAAGCAACTGCCTCTATACGAGTCGGAAGAGCATAATACCTAGCCTGGCCTCCCCCTCTAGGGTGACTTCGACCTCCCCGACCTCCACCTCAAGTTGGCTGAGCAAGTGGGGCAGTAGCTGGTGTTGGAATCATGGCCTGAGGACCCGGTGGTGCATGTGGTGGCTGAGAAGTCTATGGAGGTGCAACCCTCCTAAGTCTGGGGCAATCCCTCACCATATGGCGGGTGTCTCCACACTCAAAATAACTCCTCGGAAGGCATGGCTGCTGTGACTGACTCGAGCTAGGTTTGTTGGACTGGCCGCTAAAAGCACCCCGAGCAGGAGGCACACTAGATACTGGCAGTGCATAATAAGGCTCTTGGGGCCCAAAAGGGGCTGGAACACCACTGGCAGCTGGAAGAGCTGAATGAACGGGGCGACCCACATAACCCCTACCATGACAGGCTGCTGGGGCACAAGCTCCAGAATAAGAACCAGTCTCTCGAGACCTCTTCACCTCTCTCTCCTCTCGGTCCCGTCAAGCATGCCCTCCAATCTCCTAGCAATACTCACAACCTGATGGTAAGGGATATCCATCTCCAATTCCCTGACCATACTAATCCTGATACTGGGGTGGAGTCCCTCAATAAATCATCGAACTCTGTCTCGAACTGTGGCAACCAAGGCCGGTGCATGTCGGGCCAAATCACTGAAACGGACTGTATACTCTGACACAGTCAAAGCACCCTGGCGCAGCTGCGCATATTTCGTACGCCATGAGTCCTTGAGGCTCTGAGGGACATACTCTCTCAAAAACATGTCCGAGAACTGAGTCCATGTAAGTGAAGCTGCCTCATCCGGACTACTTAACTCATAAGCACGCCACCATTGATAGGCTACTCCTCTAAGCTGAAAAGTGGTAAAAGAAACCCCACTCGTCTTTGTGACGCCCATAATACGGAGAATACGATGACACTCCTTCAGAAAACCCTGAGCATCATCTGTAGCCAATCTGCTGAAGGTAGGTGTATGGTACTTCTGGTACCTCTCAAGTCTGAGCTGCTCCGCCTCAGAAGCAGCTATCCTAGTCTCATGCTGAACCGGGGATACCGGCGGTATAGGAATGAACTTTGGGGCATGATCAACCTGGACCCTCTGCTCAGGAGTGTGGGCTGCGGGAGTCTGTGCCCCTCCCCTGGCCTGAGATGTGGCGGGAGCTAACGGAATCAATCCAGCTTGAGCTAAGGTGCTGAACATGCTCATGAACTGGGCTAGAGTCTCCTGGAGGGCTGGTGCAACAATAGGAACCTTCAATGCCTGCCCTCCAGCTGGAACTGCTGGGGGCTCTTCTGTCGCAGTTCATGCGGGTGCTCTAGCTGCACCACATGGCCGTACTCTACCCCGGCCCCTGCCTCTGGCAGTTCTAGCAGGGAGCGCGGGTGCCTGGTCGTCAGATCCTCCGGTACGGGTCCTCAGCATCTGCGAGAAAGAATAGAATAGAGAATATTTATAGAATTTGATGCCAATAACTCGTACGACAAGGAATTAAGAAAATATGTTTGTTCCTAACAGTTCCATAGCCTCCCGAAGATATGTACAGACATCTCCGTACCGATCTGTGAGACTCTACTAAACCGGCTTGTGACTCACGACTCCTATGAACCTAGAGCTCTGATACCAACTTGTCACGACAAAATTTTTCCCTCCGTGAACCGTCATGACGGCACCTAGTCTCTATGACTAGGTAAGCCTAATATCTTTTTTTTGCGGAAGCGAAACTAAAGCATGAACACTAACTATTAACAGTAACAAAATATCTAATAAGCAACTGAATGCCACTCAGCATATACAATTAACACCTTTGAAAATGTACAAAACAATTAACCAAAACTCGAAATGTCCTAAGTCAAAAGCTACTAAGAAGTCTTAACCGTTCTATACATCATTTCTACAGAAAGAAGGAAAAATGAACATAGGGGGGTAGAAGGGGACTCCGAGAAACTGCGGGCGCGAGCAGATGTACCTTAAAGTCTCCAATAAGCAGGAGCGACTGCAACTAGTGATGAGGCTGGTAAGATGAACCTGGATCTGCACACGAAAAACATGTGCAAGAAAGGGCATGTGTACACCACAACGGTACCCAGTAAGTGCCAAGCCTAACCTCGGTCGAGTAGTGACGAAATCAGATCAGGGCCCTACTAGTATAAATATAATGAAATAAGACAGAATGAAATATCACAGTAAAATAAATACGGAAATCTAACAGAAATAGAATCAAGGAAAGACAACAGGTCAGAACACGGTGATAATAACAAGGGATCTCCCGAGATACTGTCTCGTAGTCCCAAACGTAAATGTGCAGGGGGATCTCTCAGAATACCGTTCTGTAGTCCCAAAATAAATATGCAAGGCAGGGGGATCTCCCGGAATACCGTTCCGTAGTCCCAAAATAAATATGCAAGGCAGGGGGATCTCCCGGAATACCGTTCCGTAGTCCCAAAATAAATATGCAAGGCAGGGGGATCTCCCGAAATACCGTTCCGTAGTCCCAAAGTCAATATGCAGTACAAGGGGATCTCCCGAAATACCGTTCTATAGTTCCAAAGTAAATATGTAGCGTAGACAACCGAAATAACAATTGCAGCAAGAAATCCTACAGTTTAGACTAAGTTCAAGTCAAGGAAAGCAGGTAATTTCACTAAACGTACTGCACAGAGTTCAAATAAGCAGTTAAACAAGTAGGCATGTAATTCTAGTCTAACAGGATAGTTACATATGCTAGTATGTTTCAAATAAGGAGAAAACAAGATATGACTTAGTGAAAAATGGAGTTTGACAACAAATAGCTCGTGTACATACTCGTCACCTCGCGTATACGACACTCATATATCAAACAATATCAAATCCTACGGGGAGTTCCTCCACACAAGGTTAGGCAAGGCACTTACCTCGAACCAAGCTCAAATCAATCCGTCACAATGCTCTTTCCACGAATATCCGGCTCCGAGTGGCCCAAATCTAGCCAAAATAAATTTCATAGCATAAATATATCTACAAGAAACTAATCTAGCTAACAAAATCAAAGCTAAGGCAAGAAATTGAAAAATCGCTCAAAAAGCCTCCCTGGGCCCACGACTCGGAATCCTCCCTGTAAAAGTTACCAATTAAGAACACCCATTCGCTCACGAGATCACTCGTACCAAAAGTATCCAAATACGATGTCTAAAACCCACTCAAAACTCAGAAATTCGGTTGGGGAATGTTTCCCCCATTCTCCTAACTTTCAAACTCAAATTCCTTAATTAAATGGAGAAAACGACCATAGATTAATGAAATGCAACCAAAAATAAGTTAGGAATCATTACCCTAAAGTTTTCTCTAAAAATCCCTCAAGAAATCACCTTCTCCCGAGCTCAAAAATCAAATTTGTGAATATGAACCTCAACCCTCGATTCTGCCCCTTTTTGCCCAGCGATCTTCGAACTTACGGGACATGGGTAGCACCTGCGATGCTGCATCTACGGAAAATCCCTCCCAGGTGCGGAAATCATTTAAGAGGGTTGGGTCCGCATCTGTGGTAGTGGGGGTCGCTCCTGCGCGTGCGCGCCTGTGGAACACTGTCCGCTTCAGCGGTCTTCCTCCACGCCTGCGAATCCTTGGGCGCATCTGTGGGCATCGCAGATGCGGAAATTCCTAGCACCTGCGACCCCTAGTCAAGCCTCCGAAATCCGAATCTGCGCCTGTTCCTCCGCACGTGCGAGCCCGCACCTGCGGTCTCCCCTTCGCAGGTGCGAAACACCAGAACCAGCAAAAACTCAGCAACTTCCCTAAGTCCGAAATTCATGCGTTAAGCATCCGAAACACATCCGAGGCTCCCGGGACCTCAACCAAACATACTACCCAATCCTAAGACACCATACGAACTTAGTCGAGCCCTCAAACCACATCAAACAACGCTAAAATCACGAATCACCCTCCAATTCAAACTTAATGAACTTGAAACTTCCAAATTCGACAACCGATGCCGAAACTAACCAACCATGTCCGATTGACTTTAAAATTTGTACACAAGTCATATTCAACGCTACGGACATACTCCAACTTCCGGAATCGGATTCCGACCCCGATATCAAAAGTTTCACTACCGGTCCAAAACTTCAAAAATTCGGCTTTCGCCATTTCCAGCCTAAATGAGCTACAAACTTCCAAAACACAATCCGGACATGCTCCTAAGCCAAAAATCAGCCAACGGAGCTAACGGAATCGACAAAACTCCATTCCGGAGTCATCTTCACATAGTTCCGACTACAGTGCCAATCCTAAGGCGTAAACCTCCATTTAGGTACTAAATGTCCCAAACACTTCCAAAAACCGAAATGAAACCTCCTGGTAAGTCACAATAGCAGAAATAGATATGGGAGAAGCAGTTAATAGGGGATCATGGCTATAACTCTCAAGATGACCGGCCGGGTAGTCATAGGATCACTCTTCACACTAACCAAATCTCGCATAGAATCCATAAATAAAGAAAGCATCTCAATTGGAGAAAAGTTTGTTTTCCCGGGGAATTTGCTTGTCAACAAATTTTCACTCAAAAGTAGGTTCACATAGTGATCTAAGTTCAATTTCCCATCGAGAGGTTATGATACTGGTAAAGAGTCATATTCTTCTCCTTGGGTTATGCAATAATTCAATAGTTTCGGGCTCCCTCACTATATTCCAAGGCAAGCTCCTACTAGATTCTACTATTCATGATATTCCTACTGGATTTGAGCAACTCGAGTATGAACATTGTATCTCTATGTCCCTCTCTTTGCCCCGCTATTTGGTTTAGGATGGATCTGGACTGGAAGCGAAAATATCGTAAATATGGCTTCTTTCTTTGTCCCCGCTGGACTCTTTTGTAATAGCTTGATGAGTTGAACCAACAAGAGATAATATTTTCTACCTTCTACTTTGAGCCCGGTCGAGAGTGAGCTTCCCGATAGTCTCTTCCTTCCTAGAAATAGAACTCTAACTATCCCGTCCTGTCTCCTTACTCAAGATATCTGAGATAGCTCCGTAAACAAATAACTTATGATAGACGAGCCCATTATCCTTATGTAATGAACTTGCTTCTTGGTACAAGGGGAGGGGCGAAGAATTCTAGTTCTAGTTCTTATTCTGCCTAATCTTTAGTACCGTTTTGAGATTGAATCTTTAGAACCATGTGCCTAAGAGGGAGATGACCTTTATAGCCATAATTCTTCCCCCGATTATACCTCCTTCTACAATAGTGATCTATCCCATCAATCCCACTTGCGAGCTATCCATTCTAACTTGTCTTTGCCTAGAAAGATACGTCTAGTTCTCCCCCCGCTTGCCTATCTCAGTAGGAAATTGGAACAATCTCCGATTTCAAAGAAAATGTTGAGGCGAGAGCTATACCTTCTGGAACCGGAGTAATAACTGCCATAAAGTAAGGAGATGCGCAGGAACAATCCCTAAAGAAAATACTCGGAATTCTCCACGACTAAGTATACTCATTCAAACTCGCTTTTGTTCAATTATAAAAAAATAAGCACTTTGATGAAGATTTATAGCATCATTCAAGTAAATACAGATTAAGATCATAGAAACATGAGCTTGTGATATAGCTATACCTAATTCCAGACCGGTTAATGCAAGAACTATAAATAAAGGACCAAGATCCCCTATGAAATATAAACGATCATTCATACAT
>AWOL01S0013315.1:409159-420424 GCA_000715115.1 Nicotiana otophora | reverse complement strand
CATTCAGACTCGCTTTTGTTCAATTATAAAAAAATAAGCACTTTGATGAAGATTTATAGCATCATTCAAGTAAATACAGATTAAGATCGTAGAAACATGAGCTTGTGATATAGCTACACCTAATTCCAGACCGGTTAATGCAAGAACTATAAATAAAGGACCAAGATCCCCTATGAAATATAAACGATCATTCATACATAGCATAGTCCAAGCGAACCCACTTAGAATCTTTACTGAACTATGACCGGCCATCATATTAGCAAATAAACGTATTTCTGAGCTTAATGCTCGAAAACAATAAGTGATTAGCTTAAGGAGTACTAAAACGGTGCTAATGGTAGTGGGATTCCTGTAGGTAAGAAGAATCTTAAAAAATGAAGCCCATTGTTTTGAAATCCCACTATAGTAATGCCAATAAAAATAGAAAATAAGAGACCCAAAGTAATGAGAAAATGACTTGTAACTATGAAGCTATAAGGTATCATACACTGGGGATTACAAAATAACGAAAAAGTAAAAGTGACCGAGATGCGAGGGGAAAACTTTTGTTAAACATTATCGGAAAGATCACCTATTTGTTCGTTTACCGGGTTCAGCACGAAATCATAAATAAGCTCTACCAAGAATTGCCAAGAATTTGGTACTGGGTTTCCTCCCTTTTTAATAACAAAATAAATCAAACGTAGGACCAAACTGAGAGTTAGTAGCATAAACAAAGATGGATTTGTGAATGAGAAATATAAGTTTCCTATTTTCATAGGAATCAATGGGATTATTTTAAATTGTTCAAGTGGGTTGGAGACGATATGCGCTAGATCCAGTGTGAAATAAGTGAATTTATCCAGTTGAAGCATTCTTGATTGATTGAGACAAAACGATTCCCTCAATACAGCTTAACTCCGTCAAGCATGTACGAGTAGTGAAGAAGTATAGAGCACTTTGGTTGGTTGTTGACCAACGAAAAGTATGGGAGAAAGATACACAAATGAAAAAGGGCTAAAAAGGACGAAGTAATTTCGTATATAAAGATATGGGTTTTCGGGTTTAGATCGAAATTACATCCCTCAAAACCTATACTCATTCACGTTTCACTTGTGCGTTTACAACATCCATTGCTTCTGACTATGTCGATGAAATAGTACCGCGAAGATAACCCACCACTAGAACTTGTTTTGCTCTCGCTCCGCTCGCTCCCACCTGTCTTCTTTCCACTATTGTGGATCTAACGTTTTATGAGAAGTATGTTAAAGTACAGCACTAAAAAAACAACTTTAGATAATAATTAAGTAATAAAGACCTAGAAGTATAAAGAATATCTAATAAATATTGATAAATGACTTCTAAATAGTAAATAAGATAAAGATCACCCGGCAATGATGAGATTCTCAGAAGTGTTTTCTGACAATGATGGGTGATAATAAACAATCATGTATTCCAATCTTTTTTGGATCGGGAGAGAGGTATAATAGGAGGAAAGTGTAAAATCAAGCTTTGTTTCTATTCAATAAAGTAAGAATCTTGTACAGAGAATGTTGATGAATTTCTTTACAAAAGGTCCGATCCCCTTTTCTGATCTACATCTCTTTCTATTTATAAGGGCACCTGGGCCACGAAACCCTAGATAGTAGCACAGAAGAATATTCTTTAGGGAATCTAAATCCTAAGACTGGTTATCACTTCGTGCTGAGAATTAACGCTTTTCCTCGTCCCCGTCTTCTGTCGATTCGGTTCGACCTCGACTTCGCTTTATCTTTCACCTTTGACTTGGACCTTTTGGAATCATAACGACACGTCACAGCCTTCAATAACTTTTATTACTATTGACCGGGTCAAACATATAAAATATTGTTTTTGCTCATACAGTATCCATACCTGGATCTGTATCCCTGAATCTTAAAATTTAGATTTTGTCGAATCCGACTCTCGAATTCATACCCGTATCGGGTACCCGGATCCGAGTATGAGCAACTTAGATTTATACCACACCAATAATAACATAATATTCATCTTCTACATGCTTGTTTTATCACCTAACTAGTTAATTAATGTAAAGTTTTACCTTATTTATTACTCGCTTTTGTCTCAAATTATCTGTCGTGTTTCTCTTTTACACGTCCCTTAAGAAAATATTAAATATGATAGTGTTTGACTGTTTTACTCTTATTTATGTTTTAAGATATAATTTCTCTTCATTTAATATTTAGTCATAATTGAGGTGTTTGTAGTCTTCATGAATAATTATTACTAAGGGTAAAAAAGGAAAAAAATAATCAATTTTGTCTTGAACTTCTAAAATAACAAATAATATTTTTAAACCACGACCGATAATATGAGACAGAGGGAGTATTATTTATAGATCTATGTTACAATATCAGTCACTTTTAGTAGCCTATTTCTAGCCTTTTAAAAAAAAATTGTAAATACAGATATTGACCAGCTTTTAAGTTTCCAATTTTTGCGTAAAGCTATGCAATATCTTTGGGGCAAATTTATGTTTTAATTTGAAAAAGCAATATGAAAGAAACTTCTTTAATGTGGTTACTAAAAATAGGTATGCCTATGTGACCTATGACTTTCTAATTTGGTGTTTCGTAGGACAAAGAAATATGGATATATCGTGTCTAACAAGGTGACTAAGAATCCGAGGGCAACAATAGAGACATTATTCCGTCTTCTATTATTACTTAACTAGTACATTTATTCGCGCTTCGCGCGGTAAGTTAGTGAATTTAGAAATAATTTTTAATAACATAAATTTAGATAGAAGAGATAAAATATTTCTTTGCTTGGAGCCAAAACTTTTTTCCTCTGCTAACACAAAGCACAAAAAATGAAAAAAACAGAACTATCCAATAAGTTTATACCATAGAAATCGATCAAAAAGAAAAGAAAAGTGTTTTTTTTCTTTTGGATTGAATGTCACTCCTATCAAGGAATATATGTGAGATCCTATTTTGATATTATTTGCTTTCACTGAACCAAGTTATATATTTAATAAAGTTTTAGGTAAGATGAAAGTTCTATACTGAACCAATAATCTAAACTTTATTTCCATTATGGTTAACTCTTGAAAATGGAAGAAAGGAAAAGGAAAAACTAATTTTAAATCTTTCACACAGTTAACTTACAAATTTTAGTTTTAAAGATAGAAGTTGTGACAAAATTTAGATTTAATTTTGACAAATGGCGGTCTTTCACCATGAGAAAGAGAGCGTACTTATCTATGCCACGGTACGTGGAGAATCTTCGATTTTAATTAATTAATCTTCGAGACAGAAATGAAAAGGTGGCTAAAAGACTTTATAGCCAATGAACACACACCTTCGTTCATTTTGTCAAGAGAAAGGTAAAAAAATGAACAGTCACTTTTCTTCTTTAGTAGAGAAAATGAAACGGTGGATAAAGATGTTATAAACAATGAACAGTCACTTTTTTATTTTCTGGAATTAGTTAAACTTGAAAATTAGAGTAAATAGCAAAAAAAAGTGAAAAAAGATAAATAACTTTCCTAATCATATAGAGTGCCACATCACCTGCCTTAAGCCCCTATATTATATAAATATATAGATTTCATAACTTTTTGCTATTCACGCTATATTAATTGGAATGGATGGGTATACGTACTAGTATTCCCAATTGTGGTACCATTTAATATTGTTGACTAAAATGGGGTCTTGAAAGAAGACTGGCTGATATGGTTATACTTTCAAGGATTCATTAATTTATTCTGTGAGAATATTATCTGCTAGTAAAAGCAGAACAAAAATCATCTGTAAAATTGATTGGTCTTAATCCAAACCAAGTTGCCTATAAAAAAATGTTATCTTTTTACATTTCAAAGGCATCTTCAGTTTAGTTCTTTTTTATCATATTTAGAACTTAACTAAAACGAACACGACCTTTTTTGAGAGTGCAGTCGAAAAGGAAGACGGGACAACTTAATTCACGTGCTCCATTTTTTATTGCACTCGCTAGAATGGTGGTATTAACAATTACATATGTACAAACAATGTCATAGGTTATAGTTTCTAGGTAACGATGTTTAAATGTCTGTTATTCTTAGGTTTGGTTTTGTCATTTTCTCCTCCATTATTTGTTCTTAAAGTTGTGGTCATGAATATGGAAGGAGGGAAATGTCAATTTGTTGCTTCGCCTCAATTTTGATCATGTCCAATTTTACAAAGTTTAAGTATCTTTTATAACCCACTAAATAGCTAGCTAAACAAAATTTAAAAAGAGAGAAAATATATCTCCGGGCAGGGGCGGATTTATAATTCAAATCATGGGGCAGGTGAACCGATAATCTCTCCGTCAAATTAGATATTTTACGTACGTATTTTCTATAATTAGTTTAAAATTATCTGTTGGCATCCATTGTAATATTTCACAATTTAAGTGAGGACATAATGGTCAATAGCAAAAAGAGAAAAAGAACAAAATGGGTCGTAGCCCTAAAAGAAGAAAGGAGCATCAAACTAAAGCAAATCAAAGGGGCCATGGAAAGAAAAAATGCAGCATTGGAGCTTCTGCGAAAACAGAAGCTATGGCAAAATTTTGAAGCAAACAAAAAGATAAAGAGAGGGGAAAAAAATCATTTGCCTGCAGCAACGTTGAGCAGCAATAAAAGAAATTTGAATCAAGGTGAAATCTTCAGCAATTAGATTCTTTTAAAAGGAAAAATACAAAAGACATGGTCACTTGAATCAATAAAGAACAGAGCCAATGTAGAGAAGAAAATATAGGAAAAGAACAAGAATGGGAAGAAGAGAATGAAGAACTCAAGGTAATTCTTTTAGACTACAGACTTACTGATTTTTGTATGTCATGGGAAAATTAAGTATTGAATTTTTGATGGATTGAGATGAGATTACTAATAAAAGAAACTAGAAAAAAATGATAAGAGAACTCATGGAACTTTTCATGAACCGAATGAATGAATAATTTGAATGTTCTTTAATTAAAAGATTATGGATTTGTTCGAGTTACCCATAGCATGGGTAAATATAATTTGATGAACTGAGAGTAAAACATGAAATTTCG
This sequence comes from Nicotiana otophora, assembly GCA_000715115.1. NCBI lineage: Eukaryota > Viridiplantae > Streptophyta > Magnoliopsida > Solanales > Solanaceae > Nicotiana > Nicotiana otophora. The sequence continues at coordinate 415,384 of AWOL01S0013315.1, read as the reverse complement.
AGAGTTGGATATTTTAAATTAGTTATGAATTAGTCTAAGCAGAGAAATTAACACGACATCGATATAATGTGATTATAGATTGATTGAAGGAAGCCATACAGATTGCTCGAGTGACGAGTTTGATGTTTTGACACGAGTACTGTGAGTAGTAATCTTACCGCAATTTGTGTTTTCATAACATACATGGTTTTTGCATTATTTTGAAATTAAAATGTGTTATTGAATGTTTGAAATTAAAATGTGGGACAAGTCCTTTACTTGATATGGTATTGAATAGTTTACTTGAGATGTTTACAGTTATTTAAAATATTCTCACTGTTACTAGACATATTTTACTGTTACCTGAGATATGACTACCGTTACTGAAGCTGGATTACATGATTTGATAAGAATTGAAATGCCCTGTACTACTTTGAAAATACTTTCATGTGAATATTTATTGTTTACAAAGAAAAGTATAAATGGGAGGAGACTTTGAAGGATCTCGTAGCTAATGGCGGGTTCGTTAGACCTGGTGCACCTTGTATTTACAGATTACCGATTACAGTTATAGCCCTCGCTAGTGGGAAGGTAGAACTAGCATACAGTTATAGTTTTCCCTCGAGTAAGGACCTACAGTTATATTTGACTCCTTTTATGAAGGGGTCCACATAGTGATACAGATTACATGATCGTTTCTTGGAAACCTCCCAAACATAAGGAATTGATATGACACAATGCTTACCGAGTTTATTATCGAATTGTTAAATTGATTTCTGTTACAGGAAACACATGATGAGACTGATTATTCTTACCGTTTTGAAAGGGCATTTTATTTTTATGATAATTTCTGAATTTTATTATACAAGCATGTATTTCTGACTTGTCCCCAATCAAAAACGGTTGTAGTTAAGTGTTATTACTCACTGAGCTAGCGACTCACTCCCCGCTATTTTTTTTATACAGAGACAACAGTTAATGCGAGCGGGAATTTCGTTACTTAGAGTACATGAGTTGATAGTTCCTGGTGAGCCTCGCACTTGTTCGCGTGGGCGAAGAGTTTATTTATTGTTACTGTCTTTTTTTTGAACTCTTAGAGTCGCTCCATAGTCATTTTTATTAGTGTCATGAGTATTCATTTGTTATGTATGACTAGTTACTAGTATTGCTCTTTCTTTCCGTATTTTTGAGATGGGCTTAGTATTATTTTATTGATAAGGTTGGTAGTGTTGGTGAAAAGTCATTTTCGGTTAGTTCATGAAGATTGTGGTTGATTTAGGTGAATATTGGTTGGTTGTTAATTGTTTATGAGACAAGAAAACTTTTGGATAGTCGTAAAAGAGGGGAAACTCTGTCCGATTTTCTGTAAAATATCGATGAGGCTTACTTGGGAGCACTTGCTAGTAAGCGCCGGTCATGATCCGAAATTGGGTCGTGACAAAGTTGGTATCAGAGCTTTAGGTTATTCCTATGACTAATGGAGCACACATCGGTAGTAGAATCTCAATTATGGTTATGTAGCCGGCCATTTACATAATCGTAATTCTGCGAGGATGTGATAGGATGTATCTTGTCTTTTTCTTATTCTTTCGTACGTATGTAGTGATTAGGGTCAAATAAGTGAGTCTGTCACCGTTTATCTTATTCTAGTATGATTCGGACCAATCGCTCGATTAAAAAACAACTTAGCTAGAGGTTCAAGAACATCAAATGTTGCCACTAGACAAGCAACTATGTCCTAGCAGAGGGAAGCGAGTGAAGTAGAAGATAAGTCCAATGAAAGGGTCGTTTTTGCCACAATGAGGGCGTTCATATAGCTAAAATGTGTAATATAGTCTATTCATGAAATTAATACTAATCCACCACTATAGCAATAAGGGATTGTTATCACAAAATTACTTACATACAAGCAAAGTAAAATTGAGATCATGATATAGTAGATATACAAGAGAAGATTGGGCATGGAAATATCTCTCTAGACAAGCACCTAGATTGACTAAGATTGTCGGGAACATAAATGCATCCTTAATAGAGTTCCTAAAATTGAGACTACTAATTTTATTTATGATAGTTTGGAGGATCCTCAGAGGTTTTTCATGGAATATTTAAGGCATTATGAACTCTAGGTATTCCAGTGGGAAGTCCGTGAAGCTAGAACCTTTCAAACTGGAGAACATGTCTAGTAAATACATGGCATGATATCGTAATATTAAGAATACAGATAGGTGAAGATAACTGACTTAGGAACGAGTTCACTAAACTAATTATGAATCACTTCGTTCTTGATAGTTTCCAATATGAACTTGCCTGCAAGATAGTTTAAGAATTGATTTAGACGATGGATGTACTACATAAAGCACCTCACTTTTTCAACTGTATATATAAGCAACACACTAAGTTTAGAGGCTTGCTGAAAGATTGGTTAACTGTTTAAACAAGGTAATAAGTACACATACGAAACCCTTGGTCTATTCAATGGCAGTTGCGCTTACCAGAAAGATTGAAAACCTGGACATGATAGGCGCGCAACCAAGAATTCACGTAAGAGGATCGAGATTAGAAAATCGTTCAGTATGGTTTTTAATATGGGTCGAAGATTTAAAAAAATAAAAATCAAGAATACTTTGAAATATTGAGCGTTCCTTTTCGGGTTGACACTTTTTGTGAAAACTCTACAGTAGTTAAATATATGTATAAAAGCTTGTTACATTTGAGTTTATAGAAGGAATATCCTAGCTACAAATTGTACTTGATATGGTATGCTTTGACGTGCTGATGGGTATGTATTATCTATCTTATTATCACACTACCTTTGATTTTCATGTAAAGGTAGATTGATTGAAATATCCAATGAAATCAGTTTTGTACTAAAAAGGATAATTTACTAGTAATGGACAAAGTTATATAATTTGTCAACGTTTAATAACTATTGAACCAAGTTGGTAAGGGTCTCATAACTATGGTCAATACATGAGATGAGACACTTAGCTTGGAAAAGGTACCACTTGTAAGAGAATTTTCACGAGGATTACTAGGACTACCTCCAGTAAGAGAAATAGACTTCGGCCTTGATTTGACATATGACATGCAAGCTATATCATACGACACCAACAGAGTTGAGAGGGCTAAGTGAACAATTGCAAAACCTATTGGATACGAGTTTTATCATACCAAGTGTTTCACCAATGGGTGTACCAATATTGTTGGAAAAAAGAAAAGAAAAGAGGGGGAAATAGGTATGTAAGAATGTAAATCGACTACATACAATTGAATAAGATGACGATACACAATATGTGTCCATTGTCTCGTATAGAAACTTGTTTGATTAGTTACAAAGAGCTTCCCATTTTTAAAAGATTGATCAATAGTCTAGTTTTCATCAGCTTAAAATAATAAAGGAAGATATTTCAATATCAACCTCTAGAACTCAGTACATATATTATGAGTTACTTGTAATATCTTTTAAACTGGCCAATGATTCAGCCGGTTTCATAGATATAATGAATATGGTGTTCGAGTTATTTTTAGGAAAAAAAGGGATCATAGTTTTTATTTATAATATTTTAGGTATATTCTCGTAGTCAGAAAAAAAATACAAGTATCACTTAAAACAAATGTGTTATAGACGCTGCCAGAAAAAAAATAGCTTTTTGCCAAGTTCTTGAAGCGTGAATTTTAGCTAGACTCAAATTAGGCATATTGTAACTAAGGATATGATTTTGGTATTCTAAGAAGATAGAAACAGTTCAGAAATAGCAAAGATCAACTATTCCTACAGAGATCTGCAGCTATTTGTGTGGCGGACCACTACTGGTATTTGGTATAGGATTTTTCTAAAATAGCAGTGCCACTAACACAAAAAAAAATACAAAGTTTCAGTTAACCAAGGAATGTGAGCAGAGCTTCAGGAACTCAAAACATGTTTAACAACCATACTAGTATTAGCGTTACCATCAGGTTATGGATGACTCATAATATTCCGTGATGCTTCGAGGGTGGATTAGGATATGTTCTCGCTTCTTACTCATATGGTCGCGTTATAGCTTATGCTTTGGGATAGTTCAAGAAGCACAAGCTAAAATATCTTGCTCATGAATTGGAGTTGATTGCAGTGGTTTTAGATTTGAAGGAATTACTTATACTGCGAAACTTGTGAGATTTATACGGACCACAAGAGCTTAAAGAAAATTTTTTAGCACCGGCATCTAAGTCTTTGACAGTTTTGGTATATGAAATTATCCAATGACTATGATTATTTTATTTGGTATCGTTATGGAAAGGCCAATATGGTAGCTGATGCATTGAGCAGAAAAATCTATGAGCAATTTGGCACATATAGTTTTGTCAAAAAGACCTTTGGCTTAAAATATATAGAGACTAAATGGTACTTGTATCAAGTTTAGTATGGAGAATGAAGAGACATTGTTGGCTTGTGATAAAACCAAGTCTTCACTAGTAGAGCACATAAAGTTCACTTAATATAAAGATGAGCGATTATGTAAATATCGAGATGCGACCTTAGCTAGTAAAAGTAAGAATAAAACTATTAATAGTGATGGTATTCTTCAATTAAGTAGCAGGTTATGTGTACCAAATATAGATGGATTAAGATAAGTTATTCTTGAGGAGCTCACAACTCTAGATACACTGTACATTTAGAGTCCAATAAGATGTACCATAAGTAGAAGAAAATTGTATTTGGGAGAAAAGAAAGGGGAAAGATTTTTTTTTCTTGTTTCTAACTATTTGACTTGCTAGCATGTCAAGACAAGCATTTGCGACTTACAGGACCACTATAACAACTCGAGTTCCAAAGTAAAAATGAAATAGAATTTAGTGAATTTTGTGACAGACACCTCAAACAATTAGAGGTTATGATTATATTTGGAAAATTATAAATTGACTTATATAGTAGGCACACTTCTTGCTAGTCAAAACTTCTTACAATGAGGTGAAATATGCATAGATACATGAATGAAAAATTATCCGAGTCCATGGGTTCTCTTATTCACCATTCCTTATAGAGAATCAAAATTTACCGCACGCTTTTGGAAATCATTCCAAGGAGCATTGTGTATATGAGTAGATTTTTGTAATGCATTTCATCCGCTGGTAGTTGGTGTCATGCTCCATCCTCGGGAAGCGCGACTGACACTCAACCGAGTGAACCCAGCCGAGCAAGCATGTTAGATATTTTTTACCCAATTAACCCATAATCAAGAGAAGACGTGATTTCATTAATTATACAGTAGGAGTCTCATTCATACAATCCTAAATCATTTCATTAGTCATTGCGCTTTTAAGTCCCAAAATACACATTTCTTAAAGTTCAAGTGAAACAAGTGATCAAACATAACATGACTTGTTTAACATTCCCAACACCCATATACAACCCACATAGTGTCTACGGAGCCTCTAAAGATACAAAAGAGAGTAAAGATGGTGCCGGCAACAAGGCCCCGACTATACCTCAAAAAGTGACCATAATATAAACAAAAGGTACAATACATGACCCTGAGATAAAATGGGGCTCACCGAGTCTGTTGAGAAGAGGATGCAGCACTATATGTGATCCGCAATGTCTGCTATGTAACCACCTGCATCTATTTAAAGATGTAGCACCCCCGGCAAAAGGGACGTTAGTACTGTCGAATAGCACTAGTATGTATAGCTAAATACCAACTCAATAGAATGAATAATAATACAAGAGGAGCAGTCAAGAATTCAATAAGGTCTTCGAATAATAGTAAAACAACAAGTTAAGGATCATATACATTTTCAAGGCAATTTCCATATTACTAGGTTGGGTGACCTTTAGTACCGATGTTCTACAATTCACAATACCTCTGTATTCTTACACGGAGTCCGATCTCGGCCCGACCGACTAGGCCGCCTTGTCTGAGATATTTTCACAATTTCATTATAACTTTCTAGCACAGTACCACCATGTGTGCGGCATGGCGTCCGATCACGGCCCGATCGGCTAGGCCATCTCATTTGAGACATCAACCCTTTTCATAATTTCATCCACAATACCACCATGTTCTTATACGGAGTTCGATCTCGGCCAGACCGGTTAGGCCATCTCATTTAAGACATTACCTTTTTCAGTCAATCATCTCAATGGTACGTCTTTTATGTACTTTCGATTCATTGACACTAGTGATTACGATTATAAAGTCATTCTTGGCACTTGGCCGTATTTCATTGTTCCAGACCCCTTTTCCACATTCAATATCATTATCA
>AWOL01S0013315.1:379785-401523 GCA_000715115.1 Nicotiana otophora | reverse complement strand
TAGATGACCGACTTTGACTCTCAACTCTAGGGCAAAGATAATAATTGAAATAGAACTAATATATCTAAATCAACATGATTCACAGAATATAATAATAATTTATTTAATCAGTAGAAATAATTAAATTCCTTCAATTTGCAACAATTCTCAATATATATTAAATTCCTTCAATTCCAATAAATTTTCAATTTATCAATTAGCCTCATTTACAGAAATAACAATAATTCTTAACAAGTAGGGATAATAATTCTTTAAACTCCAAAGATTTCCAATTTATCAATTTGCTTCACAAGCTGCAATAGACTATCAAAGTATCGTGTAATTATTATTATTAAGCACGATTTCTGCCGAGGTCGTACGACCCGATCCAAAGTGTCGTGTACACTGTCGAGGTACGTGCGGCACGATCCATATATGCCTTTATCCTGCCGAGGCGTTTGGTCCGCTCCACAAGAAAGGGAAACATTTTCTTATGTACCTCCGGAAGAAGAGTATATTTATTATAAGATAAATTCGGGAGAATGAACAATATTTTTAATAATTAATTAATTTAAACAGAAAATCAAGCATATGAGATTTTCATTCTTTAATATTTTTATCTAACAATTCACAATATAGATATATATGTATCAAATAATATTAATTAAATAAAGAATAAAATTTACACAAGTAATTCATGCTTTGAGTCCTAAACTACCCGGATTTTAGCATTTATAGTAGCTACGCACGAACTCTCATCACCTCATGCGTACGTAGACCCCACAATTAGCAATAATTATTACTTTAATTACCTATGGGGTAATTTCCTCCTCACAAGATTAGACAAGTAATTTATCTCGTCTTGCTCCAATTTAATCCACTAGAAGGCCTTTTTCACGATTATCCAACTCTGCCTGGCTCGAATATAGCCAAAATAATTCTATACAATCACTAAAAATTATAGGAATCAATTTTATAAGAAAATACTATATTTTCCCATAAAAGTCCGAAATTAATTTCAAAATCATTCGTGGGGCTCACGTCTCGGAATCCGGCGAAAGTTATGAAATATGAACGCCCACTCAACCACGCGTCTACCCATACCAAAATCACTAAATTCCGATAACAATTCGGCCCTCAAATCGTCAAATCTATCCAAGAGGGTTTTCAAACTGTTTCCAACTTAATTCACCAATTAAATGATAAAAACAGTGATGGATTCGAGTAATTTAACCAATATTGAGTTAAGAACACTTACCCCATTGTTTTCTCTGAAAATCTCCCAAAAATCATCCAAATCCGAGCTCCAAATCATTAAAAATGGACGAAGTCCCATTTTCAGAACTTAAACTCTCTTCCTAGTGATTTCTTCTACACGATCGCGAACTTCCTCACGCGATCGCGTAGCACAAAGTTTTACTGCCCAGAAGATAACCCTACACGATCGTAAAAAATTCCACGCGATCGCGAAGCACAGTCTCCACAAGCCTACTCGATTGAGAGCCTCCTCACGCGATCGCGAAGCATTAAGCACGTGGCCCAGCTCCTCCCCAGTTTCCCCTACGCGATCGCAAACAACGACATGCGATCGCGATGCACAAGCTAGCCTAACCTACGCGATCGTGGACGTGCCCACGCGATAGTATAGAATACATTTCCATCTGCTCAAATTAAGCCTACGCGATCGCAACCATATTCACGCGATCGCGTAGAACAAATCCACCTTTGCCCAAATTACTCTATGCGATCGCAGACCAACATACGCGATCGCGTATAAGGAAATCAGAAGAAACTTTCCAGCAGCTATCAGCAGTCTTCCAAAGGCCAAAGGTGATCCGTTAGTCATTCGAAACTCACCCGAGCCCTTCGGGACCTCAACCAAATATACCAACAAGTCCCAATACATCATACGAACTTAGTCGAACCTTCAAATTACACCAAACAACGCTAAAACTACGAATCATCCTCCAATTTAAGCTTAATGAAACTTATGATTTCCAACTTCTACATTAGGTACCGAAACCTATCAAATCAAGTCCGATTGATCTCAAATTTTGCACACAAGTCATATATAACATAACGGAGCTATGAAAATTTTCGAAACTGGATTTCGACCCCGATATCAAAAAGTCAATTCCCCGGTCAAACTTTCAAACTTAAATTCCTATTTTAGCCATTTCAAGCCTAATTTAACTACGGACTTCCAAAAAAACTTTCGAACACGCTCCTAAGTCCAAAATCACCATATGGAGCTGTTGGAATCGTCAATATTCTATTCCGGGGTCATTTTCTCAAAATGCTTACCAAAGTCAAACTTGGCCTTTTAAAGCCAACTTAAGGAACCAAGTGTTTCGATTTCAACCCAAACACTCCCAAATCCCAAACCAACCATCCCCGTAAGTCATAAATCATTAAAAGCACATACGGAAAGTTTTATTTTAGGGAACGGGGTTGTAAAAGTTAAAATGACCGGTTGGGTCATTACATTCCCCACCTCTTAAACAAACGTTCGTCCTCGAACGGGTTTAGAATTGTACATGGAGTGCTTCATAAGTGTGGATATCTTCTCCGCATGTTTTCGTCGGCCTCCCAAGTCGCTTCCTCGACTGGTTGGCCCATCCACTGGACTTTCACTGCAGTAATATTTTTGGGCCTCAACTGGCGAACTTGTTTATCAATAATGGCAATTGGTTCTTCTTCGTTGCCCAAACTATTATCCAGTTGAACTGTGCTGAAATCTAGCACATGTGATAGGTCGGCATGATACTTCCGGAGCATAGATACATGGAAAACCGGATGAACTCCCGATAGACTGGGAGGCGATGCAAGCTCATAAGCAACCTCCCCAACTCGTCTCAACACCTCAAATGGTCCTATAAACCTTGGGCTCAACTTGCCATTCTTCCCGAATCTCAGGATTCCCTTCATCGACGAAACCTTCACGAGAACTTTTTCACCCATCATAAAGGATAAATCACGCACTTTCTGATCTGCATAACTCTTCTGTCTGGACTGCGCTGTATGAAGTCGCTCCTGAATCAACTTTATCTTTTCCAAGGCATCCTTCACCAAATTAGTACCATATAACTTAGCCTCACCCGGCTCAAACCACCCGATGAGCGAACAACATCGACGACTATATAAAGCCTCAAATAGAGCCATCTCGATACTGGATTGGTAACTATTATTATAAGCAAATTCGGCCAAAGGCAAGAAACGATCCCACTGACCTCCAAAGTCAATCACACATGCCCTGAGCATATCCTCCAAAATCTGAATTGTCCGCTCTGACTGCCCGTCAGTATGCGAATGAAAGGCGGTGCTGAGCTCTACACGGGTCCCCAATTCACTCTGTATTACTCTCCAGAAATGTGAAGTAAACTGAGGGCCTCTATCTGATATGATAGAAATTGGCACACCGTGCAACCGAACTATCTCCTGAATATATATCTGGGTCAACCTATCTGAAGTATACGTAGTCACAATAGTAATAAAGTGTGCCGACTTGGTCAACCTATCAACAATGACCTAAACTGCATCAAACTTCCACAAGGTCCGCGGCAACCCAACTACAAAGTCCACAGCGATGCGTTCCCATTTTTCCACTCCGGTATAGTCATCTGCTGAAGTAGGCCACCTGGCCTCTGGTGCTCATATTTAACTTGCTGGCAATTTAGACACCTAGCTACATACTCAAGTATGTCCTTTTTCATTTGTCTCCACCAATAATGCTGCCTCAAATCACGATACATCTTCGTAGCACCTGGATGAATAGAATACCGAGAACTGTGTGCTTCCTCTAGGATCTTCTTCCTCAGTCCATCCACATTAGGAACACATAGACGATCCTGGAGTCACAGAACACCATCTGTTCCAATAGTAACTTCCTTGTCACCACCCCGTAGTACCGTTTCTCGAAGAACCATTAAGTATGGATCATCATACTGGTGAGCCTTGATCTGTTCAAATAGTGAAGACTGAGCTACAACACAAACAAGAACTCGGCTGGGCTCTGAAATATCCAACCTCACAAGTCTGTTAGCCAAGGACTGAATATCCGAAGCTAATGGCCTCTCCTCTGCTGAAATGAAAGCCACACTACCCATACTCGAGGCGTCTGCAACCATATCTTCTTTGCCCGGATGATACAGTATAGTAATATCATAATCTTTCAATAATTCCAGCCATCTGCACTGCCTAAAATTTAGGTCCCTCTGCTTGAACAAATGCTGCAAACTGCGATGATCAGTGTAAATTTCACAAGACACCCCATAAAGATAATGCCTCCAAATCTTTAGAGCATGAACAATTGCAGCTAACTCCAAATCATGTACGGGATAATTCTTCTCGTAGGGATTCAGCTGACGGGAAGCATATGCAATAACTCGCCCTTCATGCATCAATACACAACCCAAGCCAACGCGTGAAGCGTCGCAATACACTATATATATCCCCGAACCGGAAGACAACACTAACACTGGTGTTGTAGTCAATGATGTCTTGAGCTTCTGAAAGCTCACCTCATAATCATCGAATTATCGGAACGGAGCACCCTTCTAGGTTAATTTGGTCAAAGGTGCTGCAATAGATGAAAAACCTTCCACGAACCTACGATAATAATCTGCTAAACCCAGAAAACTCCTGATCTCGGTCACCGAAGTGGGACGATGCCAGTTCTGAACTGCCTCAATCGTTTTGGGATCAACCTTAATGCCCTCGCCCGATACAATATGCCCCAAAAATGCTAACAAACTCTAGCCAAAACTCATATTTAGAGAACTTAGCATATAGCTTTTGTTCTCGCAGCGTCTAAAGCACTACTCTCATATGCTGCTCGTGATCCTCCTTACTGCGCGAGTAGATCAAAATGTCATCAATGAAGACAATGACAAACGAATCAATATATGGCCTGAATACCCTGTTCATCAGATACATAAACGCTGCCAGAGCGTTAGTCAAACCGAAAGACATCATCAGAAACTCATAATGACCATATCTAGTCCAGAAAGCAGTCTTCGGAACATCTGAATCCCGAATATTCAACTGATGGTATCCCGACATCAAGTCGATCTTAGAGAATACCCTAGCACCATGCAACTGGTCAAATAGATCATCAATACGCAGCAGCGGGTACTTGTTCTTAATAGTGACTTTGTTCAATTGGCGATAATCAAAGCACATTCGCATTGTTCCATCCTTCTTATTCACAAATAATATCGGCGCACCCCAAGGCGATACACTCGGTCTAACGAACCCTTTGGCTAGTAACTCCTCAAGTTTTTCTTTCAATCCTTTCAATTCTTTCGGATCCATGCGATACGGTGGGATAGATATAGGCTGGGTATCTGGAGCCAAGTCAATACATAAATCAATATCACTATCAGGTGGCATACTTGGAAGATCTGAAGGAAATACATCGGAGAACTCCCGAACTACAGGCACTGAATCAAAAGTAGGAGTCTCTGCAGTAGTATCCCGAACATAAGCTAGATAAGCTAAACAACGTTTCTCAACCATGTGTTGAGCATTTATAAAAGAAATAACTCGATTAAATGAACTAACAGGCGAACCCTTCCACTCCAGCTTAGGCAATGCTGGAATAGCCAAGGTAACAGTCTTGGCATGATAATCTAGAATTGCATGATATGGAGATAACCACTCCATGCCCAGAATAATTTCAAAATCGGTCATCTCAAGCAATAGGAGATATGCTCTAGTTTCATAACCACAGAATGTAATTGTACAGGATCGGTAGATCCGGTTCACAATAATAGAATCACCCACAAGAGTGGACACATAAACATGAGTACTCAAGGACTCACGAGAAACACCCAGGAATGGAGCAAATAGAGATGACTCATATGAATATGTAGATCCTGGGTCAAATAATACTGAGGTATCTTTGCCGCAAACAGAAATAATACCTGTAATCACGGCATCTGAGGCCTCTGCATCTGGTCTAGCCGGAAAAGCATAGAACCGAGCTGGAGCGCCAACTGTTTGGCCTCCACCTGGCTGACCTCCACCTCTAGGATGGCCCCTACCCACCTGTCCTCCACCTCTTGGTGGTTGGACAACTAGTGGAGTAACTGGTCCAGTAATCATAGGCTGCTGACCCTGTTGCACTAGTTTACCCCGAAGCCTGGGGCAAAATCTCTGTATGTGATTGGGATCCCCGCACTCGTAACAACTCTTTGGTGTGATGGCCTGCTGGCTAAGTGTCTTGCCTGGGAACCTGAATACCTACTGGGAGGACCCTGAATAGCTGGTAGACGATAAGAACTCTCTGGTATAGCACTAAGATAGGGTCGCACTAGAGCACCTCGAGGAGGCAGTGGTGCTGGATATGGGGACATTTTGGGCTGCTCTCTCACGAACTGACCTCTGCCCCCAGACGGAGCACCTTTGAACTCTCCAGAATACCTAAACCGCTTATCTCTCGTAACCTGCTCTCGGCTCCACTGATGCACACCCTCAGTCCTCGGGGCTATCTCTACGACTAGCTCATAAGAAGTACCCATCTTAACCTCTCGAGCCATAGTGGCCTGAATGCCAGTATGTAAACCCGTAACAAACCTCTGCACTCTTTCCGCCTTAGTAGGGACTATCATAAGTGCATGGAGAAATAACTCAGAGAACCTCGCCTCAGAATCGGTCACTGACATCTGACCCTATTGGAGCTGCTCAAACTGAAACCACAACTCTTCCCACTGAGAGGGCGGAATATACCTGTCAAGGAAAATACAGGCAAATCTGTCCCAAGTCATGGGAAGAGAATCTGCTAGTCTGCCAAGAATATAAGACTGCCACCATCTACGGGCTCTTCCCTCTAGCTGAAAAGTAGCAAAGTCTACCCCATGAGACTTCAATATCCTCATGTTGTACAGTCTATCCTTGCACCGATCAATGAAATCCTGGGTATCCTCATGTCGCTCACCCCCAAAGACAGGAGGATGTAGTTTATGCGGATCAGCGGATGCAGCTGGCCTGGGCTCAGGTGTAGCTGCTGCCACTGGCTTGGCTCCACCCACGGGTAGTGCACCTTGGGTCTGATATACAGCAGCTGCCTGTCCATGAGCCAGTGCGGTAGGGGTCTGTACTCCCCCGCCTGCATGGGATATGGCTGGGTCTGCCGGAAATAAACCGGCCTGAGTCATATTGTCCATGAACCGCAGCATACGACCCATAACATCCTGGAATCCCGATGCAGATGTGAAATCCACCATGTTCCGCAACAATGGGATTCTCTGCTGGACCCACTGGTGGCATAACTGGAATAGCCCTGGGTCATCCTCGCCTTCTACCATGGGCTGGATCCCTCCCTTGGCCTCTAGTAACTGGGGGAGTAGCTCTTCCCTGGTCTGGAACCTCATTAGAGCGCATTCTTACCATCTGTGAGAGAATAACAGAAGGATATCTAGAACTACATCAATTGCACGATGGAATATGAAGGTAGTTTCCTAACACCCTATAGCCTCTCGAAGATAAGTACAGACGTATCCGTACCGATCCGCAAGACTCTACTAGTCCTGCTCATAACTTGTGAGGCCTACATGAACCTAGTGCTCTTATACTATGTAGTCACGACCCAATTTTACCTATAGGTCGTGATGGCGCCCAACACTACAGCTACGCAAGCCAACAAATAAATTAAACCCATATTCAATTCTTTTAAAATTAAACGAGTAATTAAACTCTTCTTACTAGCAGGAAATTAGTAAATTAAAACAACCAAGAAGCAAATTTAAATCCAAACATTTAACTAGTGTGTGTGCCAAGAGCTGGTGTCATAAGTGTGTGAGCATCTATTAGATTATACAAAACTTCAAATATTGTCTGAAATAAAATAGACAGAATGTAAATATAAGAAGGGACACTGACAGCTGCAGAACGGCTCAGAAAGGCAGCTCACCACTATGCATCTGGATAACGTGGGGTGTAAGACGATAGATCCCCCACTAGTACTTGCCTCAAGTCATGTACAAAAAGTGAAGCAAGTGTAGTATGAGTACGTAAATAACGTGTACCCAGTAAGTATCAAGCCTAATCTAGAAGTGGTAGAGACGAGATGGCCGACTTTGACACTTACTATGGGTCGATAATAATAATTGAATAGAACTAGAATATCTAAATCAGCATGATTCACAGAATATAACAATAATTTATTTAACCAGCAGAAATAATAAATTCCTTTAATTTGCAACAATTCTTAATATATATTAAATTCCTTCAATTCCAATAAATTTCTAATTTATCAATTAGCCTCATTTACAGAAATAACAATAATTCCTTAACAAGCAAGGATAATAATTCTTTAAATTCCAAAGATTTTCAATTTATCAATTAGCTTCACAAGCTGCAATAAACTATCAAAATATCATGTAATTATTATTATTAAGCACGATTTCTGCCGAGGTCGTACGGCCCGATCCAGAGTGTCGTGTACACTGCCGAGGGATATGTGACACGATCCATAGATGCATCTATCCTGCTGAGACGTTCGGCCTGCTCCACAAGAAAGGAGGACATTTTCTTATGTACCTCCGGAAAGAGAGTATATTTATTATAAGATAAATTCGAGAGAATGAATATTTATTTTTAACAATTAATTAATTTAAACAGAAAATCAAGCAAATGAGAATTCCATACTTTAATAGTTTTATCTAACAGTTCACAATATATATATCAAATAATATTAATTAAACAAAGAATATAATTTACACAAGTAATTCATGCTTTGAGTCCTAAACTACCCGGACTTTAGCATTTATAGTAGCTACGCACGGACTCTTGTCACCTCGTGTGTACGTAGCCCCCTACAATTAGAAATAATTATTACTTTAATTACCTATGTGGTAATTTCCTCCTCACGAGATTAGACAAGAGACTTACCTCGTCTTGCTCGAATTTAATCAACTAGAAGGCATTTTCCATGATTATCCAACTCTATCTGGCTTGAATCTAGCCAAAATAATTCGATAAAATCATTAAAAGTTATAGGAATCAATTCTATAAGAAAATACTATATTTTTCAATAAAAGTCCAAAATTAATTTAAAAATCGTCTGTGGGGGCTCACGTCTCGGAATCCGGCGAAAGTTACGAAATATGAACGCCCACTCAACTACGAGTCTACCCATACCAAAATCACTAAATTCCGATAATAATTCGGCCCTCGAATCCTCAAATCTATCCAAGAGGGTTTTCAAACTTTTTCCAACTTAATTCACCAATTAAATGATAAAAACAGTGATGGATTCGGGTAATTTAATCAGTATTGAGTTAAAAACACTTACCCCGTTGTTTTCTCTGAATATCTCCCAAAAATCGTCCAAATCCGAGCTCCAAATCATTAAAAATGGAGTCCCATTTTCAGAACGTAAACTCTCTGCTCAGTGATTTCTTCTACGCGATCCCAAACTTCCTCACGCGATCGCGTAGCACAAAATTTTACTGCCCAGAAGATAACCCTACGCGATAGAGAAAAATCCCATGTGATTGCGAAGCACAGTCTCCGCAAGCCTACGTGATCGCGAGCCTCCTCACGCGAACGCGTAGCATTAAGCGCCTGGCCCAGCTCCTCCCTAGTTTCCCCTATGCGATCGCAAACAACTACATGCGATCGCGATGCATAAGTTGGCCTAACCTACGCGATCGCGGACGTGCCCACGCGATCGCGTAGAACAAATTTTCAACTGCTCAAATTAAGCCTACGCGATCACAACCCTACTCACGTGATCGCGTAGAACAAATCCACCTCTGCCCAAATTACTCTACGCGATCGCAGACAAACTTACGCGATCGCATATAAGAAAATCAGAAGAAAATTTCCAGCTGCTATCAGCAGTCTTCCAAAAGCCAAAGGTGATCCGTTAGTCGTCCGAAACTCAACCGAGCCCCTCGGGACCTCAACCAAATATACTAACAAGTCCCAATACATCATACGAACTTAGTCGAACCTTCAAATCATACCAAACAACGCTAAAACTACGAATCATCCTCAAATTCAAGCTTAATGAAACTTAAGATTTCCAACTTCTACATTAGGTACCGAAACTTATCAAATCAAGTTCGATTGACCACAAATTTTGCACACAAGTCATAAATGACATAACGGAGCTATAAAAATTTTCGGAACTGGATTTCGACCCCGATATCAAAAAGTCAACTCCTTGGTCAAACTTCCAAACTTAAATTCCTATTTTAGCCATTTCAAGCCTAATTTAACTACGGACTTCCAAAATAAAAATTCGAACACGCTCCTAAGTCTAAAATTAACATACAGAGCTGTTGAAATCGTCAATATTCTATTCCGGGGTCGTTTTCCCAAAATATTGACCGAAGTCAAACTTGGCCTTTTAAAACCAACTTAAGGAACCAAGTGTTCCGATTTCAACTCAAACACTTCCAAATCCCGAACCAACCATCCCCGCAAGTTATAAATAATTAAAAGCACATACAATAAAATTTTATTTTAGAGAACGAGGTTCTAAAAGTTAAAATGACCGGTTAGGTCATTACAGATGAGTATTCATTTGTTATGTTGGACTAGTTACTAGTATTGCACTTTTTCCCGTATTTGTGAGATGGGCTTAGTATTATTTTATTGATAAGGTTGGTAGTGTTGGTAAAAAGCCGTTTTCGGTTTGTTCATGAAAATTATAGTTGATTTAGGTGAATATTGGCTGGTTGTTAATTGTTTATGAGACAGGAAAATTTTTGGATAGTCCTAAAAGAGGGAAAACGCTGTCCTATTTTCTGTAAAATATCGATGAGGCTTACTTGGGAGCACTTGATCCTAAACGCCGGTCATGATCCTAAATTGGGTCGTGACAAAGTTTGTATCAGAGCTTTAGGTTATTCCTATGACTAATGGAGCACACGTCGGTAGTAGAATCTGAATTATAGTTATGTAGCCGACCATTCTCATAATCATGATTCTGCGAGGATGTGATAGGATGTATCTTGTCTTTTTCTTATTCCTTCGTACGTATGTGGCGATTATGGTCAAATAAATGAGTCTGTCGCCCTTTATCTTATTATAGTATGACTCGGACCAATCGCTCGATAAAAACTAAAAAATAAAAAACTTAGCTAGAGGTTCAAGGACATCAAATGTTGCCACTAGACAAGCAACTATGTCCTAGCAGAGGGAAGCGAGTGAAGTAGAAGATAAGTCCAATGAAAGGGTCATTTTCCCACAATGAGGGCTTTCATATTGCTAAAATGTGTAATATAGTCTATTCATGAAATTAATACTAGTCCACCACTATAGCAATAAGGGATTGTTATCACAAAGCTACTTACATACAAGCAAAGTGAAATTGAGATCTTGATATAATGGATATACAAGAGAAGATGTTTCTATGTAAAAGTGTTTAAATGTCTATTATTCTTAGGTTTGGTTTTTGTCATTTTTTCCTTCGTCATTTGTTCGTAAAGTTGTGGTCATGAATTTGGAAGGAGGGAAATGTCAATTTTTTGCTCCGCCTCAATTTTGATCATGTCCAATTTTACAAAGTTTAAGTATCTTTTATACCCCACTAAATAGCTAGCTCAACAAAATTTAAAAAGAGTGAGAGAATATATCTCCGGGTAGGGGCGGATTTATAGTTTAAATCATGGGACACGTGAACCGATAATCTCTCCGTCAAATTAGACATTTTACGTACGTATTTTCTATAATTAGTCTAAAATTATCTGTTGGCATCCATGCTCCAAAAAAACTGAATCGTGCACTTGGTTAAAATATTAGGTTATTCACCCAGAAGGAACCAATCTCCAACTGCTTGAGTAATTTTCTTTATAATGAGAAGTAAGTCTCAATCGTCAAAATAAAACACTGAGAAAATTTTGGAAAAGCAAAAGAGAAATGATTAATGCTAAAAAGCAAACAGAATATTGCAGTGAAGTTGTTCTTATTCCATTTATAAGTGCTCTTAAAATTTTCAGGAGGAAACCAAAGAGGAAGCACTCACAAATGGGGTGTCCCGATGCATGTGAATTGTGATGATACGTTTTTACATAATGGTTCATGTCCAGTTTAGTACAATCATACACATGTTGTATCTTGAGTTCAATAATCTTGTTTTTGTAGAAGCTTTGTTCAAGTCACTAACTTGAAGGGAGGAAGAGGGATTTTTGTTCCTCAAGACTATTCAGATAATATAGTCAATAAGTTAATTATATCACACTTTCCATCTTTATGTTCGTACATCTCATATTTATATATGTCCGTAAAATTTATCAAATTAGAGCGACCTTAAGATAATTAAATGAACCCACTCAAATATTAAGTTGCATAAAAGTTAATGAAATTTTCCGGGATGTAACTGCTCCTCCGACCGCTTCCAAACCGGGGTAAGGCGCCTTCTACCTCTTGCTCACACGGCGACACTCTTTCGCCCCTTTTGCATGCTTGTTTGTATTCTTTTATCTTTGTACCGTAAGACCCTCCGCCCAATAGAGTTGAAGATATTCCTCTACACATTCTTGCTGACAAACATCTTCTTTAGGTGTTAATGTGCAATTTACCAATGCTTTAGGAAATACTAATATTAAGAGAAATGTGCAAAGGTGCAACAACACCATGTTTTGTTTGCCTGACATTTTCGGTTTTCAATTGATTTCAAGAATACTTTCAAGAAGATGATCAAGTAAAGATATCTTACAGTTTCGGAAGTCAAATTATGTGTTCATTGACAAATGCAGCAGGTTGGTTTGGTCGAATTCAATTGAGACAAATGGGAAGTTCGATAAATAGTTGTTTGGTATTGTAACGTACAAGTGTATTTACTCTTTAGGGGGTTATAGAAAAGTTTAGTTTTTCGCCATAATAATATGATTAATTAGGAAAAGGGAATGAACATGCACCCCACTTACATTGAAACTTGACTAGTTTTCTTTATTGCTAAGGTGAAAGATCTGTCCGAAGGTTTCAAGATCACAAACAAAAATACAATGTAGTCCATAGATTGTAATCTAATTGCATATTCGAGGACAAAAAGGATGCAATTAGAGAAAGCTAATAGATATATTAAATACTTTCACTTTTTATGTTATGGCAATTAGATAGGTAATATTTGTTGGGATCGAAATAACATAGTGCATGCGCAATCTAACAATGCAAAGCTGGTGGACGATAAATTAAACGAGAAAGAAAATATACTAAAGAATGGGATATTATAATCGGATTTGGTCAATTGACCTACATATAAAAACTAGTATAAAAATAAAAAACTATTGAGAAAAAAATCTTTCCCTAAACAAGAATCTTTATTGCTTACATTGTGAATGATATTGTTGTTGTTTTTGTTGTGAAGAAAATGTCAATTTATAAAAGTACAAAACTTCTCCTCCAAAAATTAAAAAGACATATGAAAGAGATATTTATTCTTTTTAGGAGTCTTTTTCCCTTCATTCAAGAAAGAGAGTCCTAATAGATTAAAAAATTCAATGCAAAATTCTAACCATTCTCACCTTGGTCTGAATTTTCTTGACAAAATTTGATACACCTTCTTCACGTAATCGTCATCACTACTGCTTGTCATGATTAAAAATGGATATGAGTTAAAATTGGAGTCATGTGCATTAAAAGTCAGCACAGGTTAAAAATGACTTTTGGTTTCAAAATTGCAGCAGCAGAAATGTTAAAAATATATGGTTGAAAGTCTCCATATGTAATATTTTAGACTAATTTTTTCTTCTTTTTTTGTTGACAAAAGCTTCATTATCATCAAATTGGCCGTTGCTTGACCTGAACCCGCTTTGAACTTGTTTTCAACCTCGATTTAATCATTGGCTCTGAACCATTGGCTCTAATACCACTTGTTGGGATTGAAAAACCATGGTGCATGCGAGAGCTACCAATGAAAAGTTGATGAACGATAAATCAGACAAGAAAGAAAATATACTAAAGAATAGGACATTATAATCGCGTTTGATCAACGCTTGGTCAACTGACCTACATATAAAAATTAGTATAAAAATAAAAAAACTATTGAGAGAAAAATCTAAAACAAGAATCTTTATTGACTGCATTGTGAATGCTAATATTGTTGTTCTTGTTGTGAAGAAAATGTCAAATTATAGAAGTACAAAACTTCTCCTCCAAGAAAAAGATAAGGCATATGAAATAGATTTATTCCTTTTAGGAGTCTTTTTTCCTTACTTCAAGAAAGAGAGTCCTAATAGATTAAAAAATTGAGGGCAAAATTCTAACAATATTTTGTAGGAAGGTCTAACTCAGAGGCGAATTCAGGATTTTTTAAGTCGTGAGTACTTAACAGTTTTTAACTAGACTGTCTATGATGAATGATGAAAAGTGCTTGTTTTTAGTATGTTTGGATATTATTTTTATGTGAGTGGCGGGAGATTACATGCTTATAAACATAAAATATGCTCATTACATATTTATTGTATGCAGGAATGAGTTTGAATAGAAATTGGCAAAAATCAGATGATTTAATGCAAAAAGAAGTTGAGAAGCAAGAATTGGATGTGTGCCATAATTGGTGCATTTCATGAAAGGTGGGCATGAAATGTCCTATGAAGTGAACCAAAACCAGTGAAGTATGGCACTTTGGCACCAACCCCAACACACGAAAGAAACAAAGAAGAAAAAAACTGGGAGCGTGCCTAGGGGTCGCGAGTTGCACCAATCCCCAACACATGACTCGACTTCTCCTTTTCGAGATAGGAGTGATCAAGGCCACCCCATACAAACCCTAATTGATATAAATATATCATAAAATACCCTTTTGAAAGGGGAGACACTACTTTAGGGCTATACATGAAATCACAACATGTGCATTTGAATGCTAAGCCTTCCCTTAACACCACAAGGGACTCTGTTATTGGGCAGAAGCATCAACAGGCATATATAAATGTTAATAATGGTGCTAACAATGCTAAGGAACCTAAAAGGACTCTACAGCCAGATAATAAAAAGCCAATTGACAGGAAGTCTTGTTCTAACAGACAGAGAATACAAAATAGGCTTAGAACAAAAAAAAAATGAAATGGGTGGTCAGACAAAAAGGGGCTAATGTGGATCAACAGAAACAAGCTAATGCAAATGAGGAGATACATAATTTGTTACAAGACAATTCTGTAGTGGTTGTGACTTCACAGAAGAACCACTTTGCATTGAAGTTTCCCAAAGTCATTAGATCCCCTATCCATGTTTCCAATTCTTTCCAAAACCTTGCTCTACTAAAGAATGCTAGAACATCTAATGAGGTTATTAACACAGACTGTGGGATAGCTACTGATGCTACACCTTTTGTTAATAATGATATAGACAATTGGCTTAGGGCGGGTGACAAAATGATTGTATGTACCAATGCTGATTCTGTTAGGTCCAAGAAGGGGTGTTCTATTATTGCTAACACTTCCAATAATATTACTGGTAAGGCAAAGGTGGAAACTTAGGAACATTTGTAGGCTAGAGACTCTTCTCATACTCTTATTTTTATATCCAATCCAGAGATTATAAGTAAGGATGGTCCCAATATAACAACCAAAGATTTAAACTTTGGTAATATAGACAGTTAGTCCTTAGATCGTTGATACAGAAAGGCATCACTTTAAGGGTCAATCTCTGGAGTCCCCAACCAACTTTAGAGAACGTGCCTAGATCACATGAACAAATGGAGGTTAACAGTGGTATTCAAAAAGGATACAATGAATGCATTACTAGCCAACTACTGGTACAGTCTGAAGCAAATAACTTGGAGCCAATAGATAATAGGAAACAATATGAAATGTACAAATTTTGTGAGAACTCCAGTGAGTATGAAACTGAAGGAAATCAAGAAGAGAGCTCAGAAAAAATGAGGATGAAGATAGGTATGAAGAGTGTAACTCTACAGATGAGGAAGAGTTATTGAGTGCAATTGCTCCTAAAACCTCATGAATAGATCAAACAACTGAAAATGCAGTCATTCAGCAAACTAATGATCTCATTGTGGCAGGACATTTATCCCCTAGACAGAGGAATAAAAATAGGAGAAAAGAAACAAAAAGTACCGGAATTCTAGGCCCCTTAACCAAGGCTAAGATTAAATCCAAAAACATGTCCCTCACCCCATACTATATTAAATGCTTAGTTCCATTATCTGGAATATTACGGGCATAAAGTCTAGAGGGGTTTTTGATATACTGAAGTTTTTACCCAACTTGTACAAATTACAATTTATTTCTATACAAGAACCTTTTGTAAAGGCCAATCACATTGATTTTTACAAAAAGCCTCTCGGTTTTGACAGCTGTCATGCTAGTAGAAATGAGAAGATTTGGATCTTCTGGAACTCTCAACTCAATGCTACCATATTCTGTGAAGATGATCAACAGGTCACGCTAGAAATGAATCAGAGGGGTGAAATTACTACTTTCTAGATGACTATTATCTATGCTAAAACAAAAAGAGCTTTGAGGTTACCTCTATGGAAAAGTCTCAAACAGTGTAATCCGAATATTAATGGGCCTTGGTGTATTTCTGACGACTTCAATATTATAACAGAGGTTGGTGAGAAGAAAGGAGGAGTTCCACATAGAATGGAGAAGAGTTGGGATTTCATCTCGTGCATCGGAGAATGTGGTATGGTTGATGCGAGTTTCAATGGGCCGAGATTTACTTGGTGTAATGAAAGGGGTAATGGATAGAGAATCTGTAAAAGATAAGATAGAGTGCTTTTTAATAATGAATGGACTAGCTATTTTCCCAGAAATAAGATCGAGCATCTGACTAAAACAGGATCAGATCACACACCTATGGTGATTAAATGCACTATTTCAGAGCAAAGCTTCATCAGATATTTTCAATTCTTAAACTTCTGGATAGATCAACCTGGTTTTGCGTTTATGGTTCAACAAGCTTGGGATACTAAAGTAGAAGGAACATAATGTGGAAGTTTCAACGAAAGATGAAGCAGGTTACTAGAAGACTAATGACTTGGTCCAAAGAACAAATTGGAGATGTTTTCTTAAATTTCAAAGAATAGGAACACAAACTGCTTCACCTTGAATTGCAGTATATTGATAGTAATAAGGAGATGCACAGAGCTGAAATACACATGGCTCAAGATCAATACACCAGGTGGCTTACGATTGAGGAAATACTCCTCAAACAAAAAGTCAACATCAATTGGCTGGAGGAAGGGATTCCAACATCAAATACTTTCATGCCATTATTAATGAGAGAAGCAGAAAACTTACTCTTTACAAAATCAAGATCAAGATGGGCAATATCTTCAGGGTGATCAGGAAATTGGTTCAGGTGCTATCAAATATTTCGAAAATTTGTTCACAAAATACAGTCAATCTCCTCAATTACAATATCTGGATTGTATTGAACCCATCATCACTCCGGATGAGAATGAGAAATTATGCTCTATTCCAGGGGAAGGGAAAATCAAGGAGGTACTGTTCAACATGGACAAGAACAGTGCCCCAGGTCCGGATAGATTTGGTGGAGCTTTTTACCAGGGATGTTGGGATATCGTTAAATATGATCTTGTGGAACTGATACAGACTTTCTTTAATGGTAAAAGTCTAACCAGGTATTATACCAGTTCATGCTTGATTATTTCACCTTAAATTGATCATCCAGAGACATTCTCTGATTTCAGACCCATTAGTCTTAGTAATTTTTATACTAAGATAATCTCTAAGAAATGAGAAATAGATTGAACACCAGAGTGGCTTTGTCTCTAGTAGACTTATTACTGAAAATATTTTACTTGCTCAAGAACTACTTCATGACATTAACAAGGATAACGAGGGGTAATGTTACTATCAAGCTCGACATGGCAAAGGAACATGATAGGGTGAACTGGGAGTTTATATTAGAAGTGTTGAGAAAAATTGGATTTTCTGAAGTTTGGATTGACATGATTTGGAGATCTATTTCTAATAATTGGTATTCAATTCTAATTAATGGAAACATCAAATGTTTCTTTCATTCTACCAGAGGGCTTAAACAGGGATATCCTCTCTAACCATCTTTATTTATTGTTGGAGCTGAAGTTCTTTTTAAGTTCCTCAATCGTTTGATTTCCAATGAGCTATTCAAGGGTTACTCAATGCAGAGGGCAGGACCTCAAATCATTCATCTGGCATATGCTTATGATGTAATGATTTTTACATCTGGATCCAAGATCTCTCCTGAACTGGTCATGCAACAACTCAGTAAATATGAGAGATGCTCAAGACAGTCTATCAACAACGCCAAAAGTTATTTTCTTGTTAACCCCAAAGCTGAACTAGAACATATTTGAGAGATCAAAATTATTACTGGTTTTAGGCACATTGAATTTCCTACTTCTTATTTGGGATGTCCACTTTATGTGGGTCATAAAAGAATATCTCACTTTAGTGGTTCAGTGGCGAGGATTGTAAGGAAGACTAATGGGTGGCAAGGAAACCTTCTATCTATCGGAGGGAGAGAAATCCTAATTAAACATGTACTTCAATCTCAACCTTTGCATATTTTAGCTGTTATGGTACCACCGAAAACCATCTTCAAACCAATTGAAACATATCGGTCCAGGTTTTACTGGGGTACCTCTGATGAGATACAAAATTACCATTAGAGTTCATGGGCTAATATGTGTTTTCCTAAAGAAGAAGGAGGCATCAGATTGAGATGATTGATGTATGTTGGCCTTTCTTTCTCTATGAAGAGATGGTGGAGATTCAAAACCACTAACTCTTTATGGGCAAAATTCTTGAGATCTAAATATTGTAGCAGAATACATCTGGTCATGAAGAAAAAGAATCAGAAGGACTCACATAGTTGGAAGAATCTGTTAGATATCAGAAAACAAACAGAGAAACATATTCTCTAGAAATGCAATGGAGGTAATATTAGCCTTTGGTAAGATAATTGGCTAGGCATAGGTGCTTTAGCTAATATTATCCAATTAGATACACCACATAATAAGAGAATGATCAAGCAAGTGAGAATAGCTAATCTTACATTTTGAGGAATTTCAGCAACTCCCGAAATACATTACAGAGCACATCAATTCAACCAATTTGGGAGATCCTATTCTCGTTGATATAGTTGTGTGGACTCCTTCAACCACCGGATCCTTTACCACTTCTTCAGCTTAATTGGAAGATTGTTATACAATCACGAGAAACAACTCCAGAACTTCAAGGACTTTGGCACAAATACCTCCCTTTCAAGATGTCCTTTTTGGTATGCAGATTGATTAAGAGGAAATTGCCTTTTGATGATATAATTATCAGATTTGGACAACATGTAGTTTCCAGATGTAATTGTTGAAAGACACCACAACCTGAGACTATGCATCATATTTTTGTTACCGGAGAGCTAGCTAAGAACACTTGGAAGCAATTTGGGGCTCCTCTGGGATCATTTGGGATGATAAGCCTATTTTAACTATACTCAGCAACTAGTGGAGCCTCAAACCTAAGAACAAGGTACTTCAGGTCATTAACAATATCACCCATATTATTATTTATTGGAAATTATGGAAGTCTAAATATGCTTATAGATATGGGGGATATTAAAATATCCTCTGCAATAATATATTTTTAAATTATCTCTCACTTGAGATAGGTAATTTCTAAGCATAATGTTTAGATAGAAGTGGTTGTTCCTTGGTACGGGATTTGTGATAGGCTTCTATCCTTAACTGCTAAGATTGTATGTTTTTCGGTGAAATGGAAAAAACCAACCTTTGGAGGTGCCAAACTCAATACAAATGGAAGCAAACAAGGCAATAACTCTATTGGGGCTAGAGGAATCCTAAGGAACCATAGAGGTGATTTGATCGTGGCATTCTCATAAAGTTTAGGCACTGGTACTCAGGGGCAGAGCCAGCGTTCTAGCTACAGGTTCGGCGAACTCAGTAGCTTTGGTTCAAACCTTGTATTTGCCTTGAATAATTTAGTGATTATTTAAAATTTAATAATTTAGAACTCAGTAACTTAAAATGCTTAGTATTACGAACGGATAAACTTGAAATCCTAACTCTGCCTCTGCTGATACTAATAACTTGGCAGAAGCTAAAGTAGATCTACATGAATTAAAATGGTGTCATTCTAATGGCTATGATAGGGTTATTTTGGAGTGTGATTCTAAATTGGTGGTTGATATGTTGAACAATATTTATTCTCCTCCATGGAACATTGAGGATATCATTAGGGAGGCCCATCAATACATTCATTGTTATAGGGAAGCGAATAATATGGCAGATGTTTTAGCTAAATAGAGCCATGATATTCAGGAAGCTGTAATCTACAATCAAATGAATCTTCCGAACCAAGCTATAGGCCACTACAGAATCGACAGGATGCAGGTTCCTAATTTAAGGCATAAAATTGTTAAACATCTTTTTGTACTGGATTCTTAGTACCTGGTACCTTTGTTTTGTAATTTCCTATATGTTTTAGTCTTTTTGCATTTTAAAAGTTTAGTCTTGGGGCACTATATCCTTTTGATAGTCAGCACATACTACTGTTCTATGGTTCTCCATTGTTTCTATTTTATGTATCGGTAAGGTCGTATTTCTAGGTGGTACTTATTAATGGGAGGTTTGGTTTTATGTCCCCCTCCTTTTGTACTTTTTTCTTATATTATAAATAAGGTAAGGGTCAATGCCAAACTCCCTCATCACCACAGGAGGTGAAAGCATGAGCCGATGGATTTATTTTTAAAAAGTGAGGCGAGAACACGCTAGGAGCAAGGAGGAAGGTTCAACCACGAGTTTTTCCCTTCTTCTTCCTATCTTTCATTGTTGGTTATGACTTTTTGTATTGTAGTATTACATACTATTATGAGTAGCTAATTTATTATGTAGAGTTTTGATGGAACCTTTTGGATGATGAATTCTTGCTACGTTTTAATTAAATTTAGCCTTTGAATTTCTCCACTTATTTAACTACGTGCTTATTTCAGTTAATTGAATGGTCATCGATTGATTGTGCCTACTTATTATGTATTACTTGAGAAAACGTATATATTTAGGTAGTTGTTGAACAACGTCACTCATAACGTATGTGAGAAATTAATACAACGGGTTTAAAGGTGGGTTTAGGAATAACAAAGCCTTGACGTGGTCATACTGAGCGGTAAGATAAAGGCAGCTAGCGTAGTTCAAGAGAATATGTCTAGTAAATTGTTGTAGTTGCTCGAAAGAGAATTATGAAACATGAAGTGCTTACAATCAATAGAGAATACTCAGGATAAATTATAGGAGATGTAGCGGGATGGATTCCAAAAATTGGAAAAATTATAACTCTAGGCCTTCTTAATTTTATCTCCAACTCTTAGTCTCCTTAGTTGTTAATTTACTACTTTGATTTGTTAGTTAATTAGTTAGACATAAGAATCTTAATATTTATTACTTAGGATAGTGAACAGTTGTAGTTGTAGCTTGTCTCCTTAGTGATAGTGAACAGTTGTAGCTAGACCTTAGTTCTCTGTGGGATTCAACTCCAGACTTTTAGACCGAATTATATTTACAGAGATCACTTATCTTTTTTAGGACTAGAGTTGGACGTGCTCTGTCTACTTTTAAAATTAGGTGCTCAATCAATATTTTTGTATATAATTTACTAGTTACCAACATAGAAATATAATGTTTGGCTAAAACATAATCGGTGCATAAGCACCCATAAGGTTCAATGTAGATCTACCATTAGTCTAATTCTAGAGTCCATATGAACTAGCAATTGTAAATAGGCATAATTGGTTGAATAAATTTTATTCTCGACCCCCAACCCAACC
>AWOL01S0013315.1:366446-377885 GCA_000715115.1 Nicotiana otophora | reverse complement strand
CCCCCACCCCCCCAAAAAATAAACTTTAATTACTAGTTTACCATTATATGAACTTTGCTATAGTTTTACAAATAGCACTATTTACCCTTGAAACGAGTAGCAATTAAATTTATACACAGTTTTAAGGATATGTGGATCGATTCAATACAAGTAATTAAGGATGTTAAATACACGAATTAAGGATAAAAATAAATAACCAAACCAATTGTGACGTTGAGTCAGGGCTCGGGTATAAGCTTAGCGATAGTTCTGTGCTCGGTCGGATTCTCGGTTCGAAGCCAGATATATAAGAAGAGTTATGATTAATCAGCACTTTTCAATAGCTAGAAAGCATAGAAATGAGTTTGTATTGCCTTGATATGCGTGTTACTATATTTGTATTGAATCAGAAACTTTCCCTTTATATAGTAGGAGAGTTTTACCCTTAGGACGATTCTAAAAAAGGTAAAAATCCTCCTTGTACATCAATTACTGAAATGCTAGCGACATCGGGCGAGATCCATACCGTGATATTCGGTTGGGTATGAATATCACGACCCTCTGTTAGACGTGTGCAACCGTTTATAGCACTTTCCGAGGTCATAGGGCTCGAACCGAGTTCGAGAGGTGTTGTCTTGTCGGGTCCCGTGACGAGCACTCTATTCGGGCCTTAGTACGAGAAGTTCCCCGTTTCGACTCCGACCCCACGTAGTCATGTCTTTGCTTCGTTTTCCCCACCGGGAAATTAGGGTACTCATTAGCCTTAGTTTTACTCGTATACAAGCACCAAGAGTCCGTTTAATTTAAGTTTATATGTATAATATTTTTAGTATGTATGTATGTGTGCGAACGCATGGTAATTTATATTGGATAAAATTGTTTTGCAAGGAGTTCCGACCGGATTCTTGGCTTTGGTTTTTGTCCTTTTTTCCCTCATCTGTTCCTAAAGTTGTGGTCATGAATATGGAAGGAGGGAACAGTTCACATGACCGTTTTGCCCTTACAATGAATCCTAACCACCGAGCCTTAGCTTCTAACATACAAGGTTTTCTTTTTTCCCTTGCTAAAAACCTTAACGTGAGGGTGATGGCCCCCAGTATTCGAGGTCGAGCTTGAGAGGGCTCGGATACTATTGATGCGAAATGAACGCCCATTGACTCCGGTTTTTGAGACCGGCCTTCAAATCTAAGTTAGCACGTTTTACTGTTGTCTCATAAGAACCTTGCCGAAAAACTCATTTTGGGACAAAACCAGTCTAAGGAAAAAAAGGTGCAATGCGTGCTTTCAGACCCAATAGTCACATTCACCCTTGGTTGTTGCCTGCAAGTGTTAGTACGGTTCATAATATTATTAAAGAGTAGTTGAGAACGTATCTTAGCAGTAGTATCACTTTAAGTGCGTCACGTTCCAGTTGTTTGGTAGTTGCACATTGTTTCCTGCTTCGAGTTTGTATGAGCCTTTGCCGGTAATTCCGGTGACTTGATATAGTCCCTCCGAATTCGGTCCCAGCTTTCCCTCGTTCAGGTTCCGGGTGTGTAATGTTACTTTCCTCAACACTAAGCCCCCGATCTTGAAGTGTTGGAGGTTGGCTATTCGGTTGTAGTGTCTTTCTATTCCTATTTTTGGGCGGCCAAACGGACTAGGGCAGCCTCACGCCTTTCATCCAATAGTTCCAGGCTCGTGATCATGGCCTAAGCATTCGACTCTTTGGTCGTGTATTGGAACCTGAGGCTCGGTTCTCCTACTTCAATTAGTATTCAAGCTTCAGCACCGTAGACCAATGAAAATGGGGTGGCCACGGGGCTAGACCTCGAGGTTGTACCATATGTCCACATGACTTTGGGCAAGATTTTTTTCCATTTCTCTTTGGCATCGGTCAACCTATTTTTTAGGTTTTGAAGTATGGTCTTGTTTGTTGATTCCTCTTGTTCATTCCCACTAGGGTGATAGGTGTTAATAGTATCTTTTTAATCTTGTGATCTTCAAAAATATTATTTACCTTGCTGCCGATGAATTGCTTCCCATTATCATACACGACTTCGGCCGGTAGCCCTAATCGACATATTATGTGGTCCCAAATGAAGTCAATGACTTCTTTCTCCCGGACCTTTTCAAATCCTTGGGCTTCGACCCATTTGGAAAAATATTCAGTCATGAAGAGTATGAATTGAGCTTCACCGGGTGCCCATGCCAGGGGACCGACGATGTCCATCCCCCATTTCATAAAAGGCCATGGGGATATGACCGAGTGAAGTAGCTCCCCCGATTGATGGATCATCGGTACATGTCTCTAGCAGTCATCGCATTTTTGTATGAGGTCTTTCACATCCTTCTCCATTTTGGTCCAATAATAGTCGGCCCTAATTAATTTTTGAACCAAAGACTCCGACCCCGAATAGTTTCTGCAAGTGCCTTCGTGAACTTCTCTCAAGGTGTACTCAGTATCTCCGGCCCCAAGCATCTGGCTAACGGTTCGTGGAATGTTCTTCTAAACAATGCCCCTTAGACCAGGCTAAACCTGGCAGCCTTGATACGCAGGGCTCTCGATTCTTTGGGGTCTGAGGGCAATTTCCAAGTTTTAAAGTAGTCTATGTACTTATTTCTCCAATCCCAGGCTAAACTTATTGAGTTTACTTCGGCATGGCCTTCTTCTACCACCGACTTGATAAGATGTACGACTGTTCCCGAACTGAATTCATCATCATCAATCGATGACCCCAAGTTAGGCAGAGCATCGGCCTCGCTATTTTGATCTCGGGGCACGTGTTACAGGGTCTAGTCCTTGAATTGATGCAGCGTTACCTGTAAGTTGTCTAAATACCTTCACATTCATTCCTCCTTTACTTCAAACGTCCCATTGACTTGATTTACCACAACGAGAGAATCACACTTAGATTCGACCACCTCGGCCCCAAGGCATTTAGCCAATTCGAGACCTGCAATCATGGCCTCATACTCGGACTCATTGTTAGTCACTTTCATATTTCTAATAGACTACCTAACTACATATCCCATGGGAGGCTTCAGCATGATACCGAGCCTGAAACCCTTTACGATTGAGGTGCCATCCGTGAAAGGGGTCCAAATTCCCGAGGCTAAAAACAATTCTCTTTCAACTTCGGGCACTAAAGCCGGCGTAAAGTCGGCCACAAAGTCGGCCAAAAATTGAGATTTTATGGCAGTTCGGGGTCAATACTCGATATCGTACCCGCTGATTTTGATGGCCAATAGGCCCGAGAGCTCGGGCTTGTTCATGATGTTCCTTAGTGGGTAAGAGGTTACGACACAGATGGGGTGACATTGAAAGTACGGTTTTAGCTTCCTGGAGGTGCTTAGCAAAGCGAGTTCCAATGTTTCAAGATGAGGATACCTTGTTTCGGCCTCGCCTAGAGTTCTACTGACATAGTAAATAGGAAATTGCGTACCTTCCTCTTCCCGGAGTAAAACTCCACTTACCGCCACCTCAAACACCGCCAAGTAAAGGTACAGTTGCTCATCTGCCTTCGGAGTGTGGAGCAGGGGCGGACTCAAAAGGTATCGTCTGAGTTCTTTCAAAGCTTGTTGGCATTCTAGGGTCCAGGAAAAGTTATTCTTCTTTTTCAACAGTAAGAAAAACTGATGGCTTTTATCCGAGGACCTCAATATGAACCGGCCCAGGGCAGCTATACACCCGGTCAGCCTTTGAATAGCCTTGACATTGTTCACCACGGTGATGTCTTCTATAGCCTTGATCTTGTCAGGATTAATTTCGATCCCTCGATTGGATACCATGAATATGAGGAACTTTTCCGATCCGACCCCGAATGCGCACTTATCCGGGTTCAGCTTCATATTGTAATTTTCAAGATGTCGAAGGTTCCGTTCAAATGTTTCAAAATGTTCCTCTACTCATAAGGACTTAACTAACACGTCGTTAATATAAACTTCCATTGAATTTTCTATTTGTTCTTCGAACATCCGGTTTACTAGGCATTGATAGGTGGCACCGGCGTTCTTTAATCCGAATGGCATTACATTATAACAGTAGGTACCGAATTTAGTGATAAAGGAAGTCTTCTCCTGATCAATGTTAGGCAAAGGAAAAGAATCCTTAGGGCATGCCTTATTCAAGTCTTTGTAATCTACGCACATTCGTAGCTTATTTCCTTTTTTACGTACTACCACTATGTTAGCTAGCCAGTCCGATTACTTAACTTCCCGGATGGACCTTATTTTAAGGAGTTTAGATACCTCATCATTGATGAATACATGCTTGACCTCGGACTGAGGCCTCCTCCGATAGGATCCCTATCATATCAAGATGGGACCAGGTGAAATAAGATAAGTTAGTTTTAAGAAAATTAATGAGTTCTTTCCTGAGCTCGGGGGTTAACCCTGTGTCCAGGTATACCTTTGATCCGGTAGGTGCTCGGTCAATATGACTTGCTCAAGCTCTTCGACCGTTGATTTGGTGGCGTCGGTATCATCAGGAGCTATGAAGGATCTCGAAATTTCGTAATCATCATCCTCGTTAGCTCCTCGATCCTTTGGTTCGTCCGGGACCGGCATCAGTGGTTGCTATTTGACTTCGTCCTTTCTAGTCGGCTCTGCGTTCCTTAATGTTGGGATGGCGGGCACCGGGAGTACTTCATCGACTGCAAATATCTCCTTTGCAGCCGGCTGTTCTCCGTATACCGTCTTGATTCCCCCCGAAGTAGAGAATTTTAACGCCTGGTGTAAGGTCGAAGGTACTACCCTCATGTTGTGAATCCATGGTCTTCCAAATATAGCATTATATCTCATGTCTCCTTTGATCACATAGAACTTTGTTTCCTGGATGGTCTCGGAGGTGTTCACGGGTAGGGTTATCTCCCCTTTAGTGGTTTCACATGCCATGTCAAACTCATTCAACACCCGGACTGCTAGCACTATTTGATCTTGTAACCCTAACTGCTTTACGATACTCGATCTGATGATGTTGTCCGAGCTACACGGATAAATCAACACATATTTAACTCGAGATTTATTGATAAGTACAGAAATTACCAGTGCATCATTATGAGGTTGAACGATGCCCTCTACATCCTCGTCACCAAACGAAATAGTTCCTTTCGGGATATAATCTCGGGTGCGTTTCTCCCTTGTGATCGACACTTTAGTGCATTTTATCATCGTCCTTTGAGGGACATCGACCCCTCTAATGATCATGTTGATGACGTGTTGGGGTTCTCTTATTCAGACTGTTTGTTGGCGTCCTTATTTCTGAAGTGGTTTTTGGCTCGATCACTCACAAATTCTCGCAGGTATCCGTTATTAAATAACCGGGCAACTTCTTCTCTCAATTGTCAGTAGTCCTCGGTCCTGTGGCCATGAGTTCCATGATACTTACACATCAGGTTAGGATCTATCTGGGTAGGATCAGACTACAATGGTCGAGGCCACTTGGCCTCCTTGATGTGCCCAATGGCTAATACGATGCTGGCTTCATCAACATTGTAGTTATACTCTGACAATCTCAGAGCTTCCCTTCCCCCGAGCGGCCTGTTGAAACCATCTTTGCTCATCAGGCCTCGACTATTGGGACCTCGATCGCTTCTCCTTTTGTTCCTTGTAGAGTTGCACTCGAGCCCGTTTCCCCTTCGATCTGCACTGTATGGTTGGTACCGATCTCGAACCGACCTTAATTCATGATCGATGACTCTCTTAGGCGTGTCGTCGGTTTTGATGGGATAAACGGACCAGAAGGGGCTCCGAGTTGGTCGTCCTCGACTCTGGTTTTTGACTGATACCTGTTGTGGACGTCGGCCCAAGTTACCATCGGGTACTGTACCAAGTTTTGTTTCAGCTGCTACGAGGCCAAGGAGCTTCAGGGGTCAAGTCCTTGAGTGAATGCCTGAACGGCCATCGTCCGCAACCGGAGGTAAGTCCACCTGTTCCATTTGAAATCTTGATACGAACTCCCTGAGCATCTCGTTGTCCCTTTGCTTAACATTGAAAAGATCCAATTTTCTGGTCTCGACCTTAATGGCCCCAGCATGAGCCTTTACAAAAGCATCCGCGAGCAAAGAGAACGAATTAATGGAATTCGGGGATAAGTTTGTGGTACCATATCATTGCTTTTTTTGATAGAGTTTCCCCGAATTTCTTTAATAACACATACTTGATTTCGTCGTCTTCTAAGTCGTTACCTTTGACGGCGCACGTGTTGGAGGTCACATGCTCATTTGGATCCGTGGTTCCGTTATATTTTGGAATATCGGGCATACGAAGCCTCTTCGAAATTGGCTTCGGCGCCGCGCTCAGAGGAAAAGGCTTTTGGACAAATTGTTTTGAGTCCGGGCCTTTCAGCATTGGAGGCGCTCCTGGGATTTGATTGTCCCGAGAATTATATGTCTCTTTCTTATCTTCGTTTTCCTCAATTTTCTTTTCACCTGATTCCACCCGTTTCGTTAATGCTTCAAGCATCTTCATTACTTTGGGGCTGACACCGATCTCCGTTCCAGTCGACCTTTCGGTGATCTTCTTATTTCTCCGGGTGTTTTCCCAGGGTGGTTCGGGCTCAACTCTACTGGGGGCGCGGCTTTGATTTTGTAGTTATGTTATCGCCGCCTGTTGGTCCTGTAATATTTTGAAGATCGCTCGTAGACTGATCCTGTCGCCTTCGCCTTCGGGCGCTCCTTGAGCCGTTGGTCTGGCTCCTCCGCGAACGCTGTTCTTGGGGTCGATAGGCAGGTTGACGTTGATGGACACATGCAAGTTAGCATCGACTGGGCTTGCAACTGGGACTCCGTTGGGATCAGTATGGGGTACCTTAATGCTAGGCACCATTTTTATATTTTCGCCATGATGGCCAGACTCAACATCAACGTTCAAGTGAACAAACTAAGAGTTTGACATTTTTAAGATGTCCTGAAATTGAAACCTTAAAGAACGAGCGTAAAATAGAGTGTGTTATGGAAATTTGTGTCAAACCGTCACTATTATTCTTAGCCCCACGGTGGGCGCCAAACTGTGTACCCTTGAAACGGATAACAATTAAATTTATACACCATTTTAAAGATATTTGGATCGATTCAATACAAGTAATTAAGGATGTTAAATACACGATTAAGGATAAAAATAAATAACCAAATCAATTGTGACGTTGAGCCGGGGCTCGGAATTAAGCTTAGCGATCGTTCTTCCCTCGATCGGATTCTTGGTTCGAAGCCAGATATATAAGAAGAGATATGATTAAAATATGGAATATTCAATAGCTAGAAACTAGAGAAATGAGTTTGTATTGCCTTGATATGTGTGTTACAATGTGTATATTGAATCAGAAGCTTTTCCTTTATATAGTAAGGGAGTTTTACCCTTAATACTATTATAAAAAAGGTAAAAATCCTCCTTGTACATCAATTATTGATACGCTACCGACATCGGACGAGATCCACGCCGTGATATACGATTGGGTGTGAATATCATGACCCTTTATTAGGTGTGTGCAGCCGTTTGTAGTGCTTTCCGAGGTCATGGGGCTCGTACCGGGTTCGGCGGGTGTTGTCTTGTCGGGCCCGGTGACGAGCACTTTGTTCGGGCCTTAGTACGAGAAGTTTTTCCCTTCGACTCCGACCCCACGTGGTCATGTCTTTGCTTCGTTTGCCAAATCGAAAAATCAGGGTGCTCATTAGCTCTGTTTTACCCGTATACAAGCACCGAGAGTCTGTTTAATTTGATTTTATACGTATAATATTTGTAGTATGTATGTATGTGCGCGCACACGTGACGATTTATATTGGATAAAATGGTTTTGCAAGGAGTTCCGACCGGATTCTTGGCTTTGGTTTTTGTCCTTTTTTTCCCTCATCTGTTCCTAAAGTTGTGGTCATGAATATGGAAGAAGGGAATGTCAATTTGTGCCAGCTTTGTTTTTCTTGCTCTGCCTCAATTTATTCATGTCAATTTTGCAAAGTTTAGAAATCTTTTACTCCCCACTAATAGCTAGCTCGACCACTGAAATTTAAAGAGAAAGACCATGTGTTCAAGAAATTAAAATATAAAACAAATATATATACCAACTTACGATAACATGATAAAGTTTGAATAACAATTTTAAGCGACCTCAAGTGACTTGATATTTTCCATAAATACATGAGTGGATTAATCATTAAGAAAATATCAGAAATACTCGTAGTATATCAACATCCTCTCCCAGTTCCTAGCTTTGGCAAAATTTTCCATAAGGATAAGGGCAAGATATCTCTTGGAATTTACTACTCTCAACAAAGAACCACTCGGCAACTGCTTGAGCAATTTTCTGTACAATATAAATTGTAATAAGTAGTTAGTCTCACTAATCGTCAAAAGAATATATTGGGAAAATTTTAGAAAAACAAAAAGGGAAATGGACCTTATCAACCAATATTGGAGAGTTGGGGTAGAACCAATAGCTCGGTGTTTCAATACCTTAGTGGGAATGGCAGCAGGTTATGAAATATCCACTTGGTGAAGTTGGTCTTCTTCTATTTATAACTGCCCTAATAAATATTACCCTGAAATCTGAAAATAGTAACTCAAGATCAACATCAAGAGAGAGAAAGAGAGAGAGAAGGGGGGTTTATAATTAAATTAAGAGAGGATTAATTCTCACCCTCTTATTATTTTATCACATGAATAAGGTTAAAAGAGAAATATATCAATTTGGTATATCCATTGGAGAGTTTGCATTTGACTTGGTGAGCATACACTTACGTCTTTCTTGCAATATGTCCGGAACCAAACTGTTGTTTATCTATATATTTAAAGATCAATCAAAAGGCAAATCCATTTATAATTAATCCTAAGGGAAATAAAAGAAATAAAAACAATTTGGTTATAACAAATAAATACTAATAACACGAATATATATTTCCAACCTGCCAAGAGTCATAGGCCGAATTAATAACGAAAAGTGGTGTCCAAATATGTTGTATTACATATTCATGGAAGAAGAACGGCCAAAATCATCATTTTGTGTATTAGTAAGAAACATCATGCATTTACGATAAATAAATTTAAAACAAATAAGCATCATTTAGTGACGTTGGTTTCTTCCAATGTATCATTTCAGAATTTCGATTGTTAATACATTATATTTGTCTTTCTGCTGAATTGAACAGGCCAATTTTATTCCACAAACAAATCGCTCCGTCTTACCAAACTTGGGTCTAAGTAGGAGCTGGTGCAAGATCGTGGAAGGTTCTTTGTTGATCACTAATTAAACCCTAAAAGAGAGACAAGAAATATATTTCTCCGTTCACTTTTACTTGTCCACTATGATTTTACACACCCCGTAAGAAATAATAAATAAAGTGCATAATTTACCTTTATACCCATATTAATTGATGCATATTTTTAATGGATTTGAGAAAATAATTTGAAATGAGTAATTAATATAGTGGGTATAATAGGAAAAAAAGATTGTCTTCTCTTGATATGTTAAAAGTGATAAGTAAAAGTGAAAATCTATTTTTATAATACTGGACAAGTAAAAATAAACGGAGGGAGTACATATATTAGGAATTACAAAAAAACAATGCAATACAGAAAGTAGAGAAATTAGAAATCAAACGATGCATCATACGTGCAATGCAACAACTTTTTTATATAACTCTTCAATATGTGGTTCACCCAAAATAGTTTTTCTGCATAAAATCACAATGTTAAGAATCAGTAATAAAAATATTATACATAACAAAAGACAAAGTTCATTTGTTTCATGAATAAAAATAACATATTTAAAAAGAAACCAGCATTGGAAATGCATTTTACTCTAGCACCAGGAGAAAAAGCTTCTAAACTTGTCACAATGTAATATTGAAGCTAATCCTCCTGCTGAAGTTCCACTCAAAATGGCATATAAGCAGAGGCGGATTCAGAATTTAAATCATATGGGTTTAACTTTTAAAGTTTTTAGATTTGAACCCATTATATTTTTAAAGTTATGGGTTCATATCTACTATTTTTGTAATTTTAGTAAATTTTTACATATAAAATTTTACTCCGCGTTAAAAGTTATGAGTTCAGTTGAACCCATTAATACTGCACTACATCCGCCACCGCATATAAGTTGATGTTAATAGAATGTTTAATTTGCGCTAAAAGAGCTCTATTTCCAAACAAATTTATTTCACCCACTAAGATAGAGACAAGTAAGATTATTGAACAAAGAGGAAATACGTACATTTTCAGCTTTCCACATTCCTTTGTATAATAAATCCTCCATGATGGCAAGGAAAACTCTTGCCCCTCTGAAGTGGAGTCCTATAGGCTGTAACCTACTTAGTTAATAAAAAGATTGTCATTTTCAACAAAGAAAATTTAGTAAAATACATATTTTCTAGCTCTAATACGAAAAATTATTCTCCGTCAACTTCTTCAATATCACCGACAAAAGATGATTCATCCCAATAGTTAACCTTTACTCTATTCCAGTTTAAAAAGTCTGAAAATTTTGGCAATTGCATTTTTATTAGTTAGGAGTTCAACAAAATATATATTTCAACTTTAAAAAAAATGAAAGAAAAAAAATGCATTGTAACCTAATAACTACCTGGATTTTCGTTAGGCTTGTTGTTTAATATTCCCTTAAAAGAATATTGATCATCCATGGGTATTGATGATCCCAACACGGAAGCAGCATGTGAGATGCACTCTGAGGTCGTGGGACACCATCCCCGCCCAAATATTGATAACCTGATAAAAATGATAGTTGACCGACTATATCAGGTAAAAATACAAGAATAGCGTGCAAGCTTTAAACGATATGCATGGGCGGATTTACGTATTAAATTACCACTAACCTTACCACATGACATGTATTAGTTATATAGAAAATTTGAAGCGACTGATATATTAAGCCAAGAAGCACCTAAATAACAAAAAGGCTGACGGGTGCTTTGGTCAAGCAAGGATAGTGGTTGCTTTAGTAGTGTGAGGGGTTGGGAGTTTGAACCCTCTCACGCTTAATTTTACTTTCTTCCTTTACTCATTTAGGTTTCCTTTTTAAATTTTTATCTAGTAGCTATATTTTTTATCCAATACTACTACTTTATTTATTTCCATCCCAAACTATTTTTTCCCTGAATTTTATTTTACCTTCCCCTTTTTTAATAAAGTTTTTCCTTTTGTATTTTACTTAGTAATTCTCTATAACAAAGAAAGAAAGAAACTCCAAAGTTCGACCCTTCTAAAAATAAATAGTTCCTCTAGAGTGGCAAAATTCATTAAAAAAGTTCTCGCCAGTTACATTTTTTGTTACACGTGTTTATAATATTAATACAAGTTTTTTTATTAACTTTTTTTTTACCGTCATGTTCAAATATTTATGCACTTATAATATGTGATTGGTAGTAACTGTACGTTAAGAAAAATTAAGCTTCCACGAACCCAAAATTTTGAATCCGCCACTGACTGACGATATGTATATATAATTTAAATCTCCCAAAAAAAAAAAAAAAC
>AWOL01S0013315.1:321527-359567 GCA_000715115.1 Nicotiana otophora | reverse complement strand
CCTGCCTATTCCCACTGGGGTGGCATGGTGTCGACAGTATCCTTCTTATCTTGTGGTCTTCGAGGAATCTTGTTACTTTATCGCCAATGAATTGTTTTCCATTGTCACATATTATTTCGGCGGGTATCCGGAACCGGCATATGATATGATCCCAAATAAAGTCTATAACTTCTTTTTCTCTTATTTTCTCGAACGCCTGCGCTTCAACCCATTTAGAAAAATAGTCAGTCATAAGTAAAATGAATTTGGCTTTACCTGGGGTCGACGGCAGAGGGCCGACGATATCCATTCCCCATTTCATGAACGGCCGTAGGGATGGGACTGAGTGAAGTTGCTCTCCGGGTTGATGGATCATTGGCACAAACCTTTGACATTTGTCACATTTATGAACAACTTCCTTCGCATCTTTGCCCATATCAATCCAATAATACCCTGCTCTGATTATTTTTCGAACTAATGCATCGGCACTAGAGTGATTCCCACAAGTGCCCTCATGCACTTCCCGTAGGATATAATCGGTATCTCCCGGACCCAAGCACACTGCCAACGGTCCATCGAATGTCCTTTGATATAGCGTTCCGTCCGAAGTCAACGTGAATCGAGCAGCTTTAGTTCGTAGGGCCCAAGAATTTTTAGGGTCTAGTGGGAGCTTTTTGCTCTTTAAGTATTCAATATACTTATTTCTCCAATCCCAGGTT
The DNA here is from genome assembly GCA_000715115.1 of Nicotiana otophora. Taxonomy (NCBI): domain Eukaryota; kingdom Viridiplantae; phylum Streptophyta; class Magnoliopsida; order Solanales; family Solanaceae; genus Nicotiana; species Nicotiana otophora. The sequence goes on along the minus strand of AWOL01S0013315.1, from coordinate 358,869 downwards.
AAGTTTGTAGAATTTATCTCGGCGTGACCTTCTTCGATTACCGATCTCAAAAGTTGAATGACAGTCCTTGAGCTCAAGTCATCTATCCCGACCGACGATCCCAAATTCGCAAGTGCATCGACTTCATTGTTTTGTTCTCATGGAACATGCCGCAGAATCCATTGTTTGAAACGGTGCAAAGTGACAAGCAGTTTGTCTAAATACCTTTGCATTCTACCTTCTCGAACTTTGAAGGTTTTGTTTACCTGACTCACCACCAGGAGAGTCACAATTGGCATCAATGACTTCTGCTCCCATGTTTTTAGCTAGCTCGAGACCTGCAATCATGGCTTCATACTCGACCTCGTTGTTAGTCAACCTGATAGTTTTAATACATTGCCTAATAGTGTTACCCGTCGGTGATTTCAAAACTGTGCCTAGCCCGGACCCTTTACGTTCGAAGCTCCGTCCGTAAAAAGGGTCTGTTCCCCCGATAATGTACCTGATTTCAACAGGAGTTCTTTTTCGACTTTGGGTACGAGGGTTGGCGTGAAAATCGGCCACGAAATCTGCTAAAATTTTAGACTTGATGGTCGTACGGGGTTGATATTCGATATCGTACCCACTGAGTTCGACGACCCATTTGTCCAATCGGCTTGATAGCTCGGGTTTATGCAAGATATTACGAAGCAGGTAAGTGGTTAATATGCATATGGGATGACATTGAAAGTATGGCCTTGACTTTCTAGAGGCGCTTATCAGTACAAGTGCCAATTTTTCTATGTGCGGATATCTAGTTTCTGCTTCTCCTAAGGTTCGACTCATATAATAAATGGGGAATTGTGTACCTTGCTCTTCTCGAACTAGGACACCGCTTACGGCAATTTCCGATACTGCCAAGTACAAGCAAAGTTTTTCGTCTGTTTTTGGAGTGTGAAGTAGTGGTGGGCTTGATAGATATCATTTTAGTTCCTCTAATGCTTGTTGGCACTCCGGTGTCCAAACAAAATTGTTCTTCTTTTTGAGTAGAGAGAATTGTTTTTGACTTCGATCAAATGATCTCGAAATGAACAGGCCTAACCCTGCAATCCGACCCATTAACCTTTGTACGGCTTTTACGCTGTCCACAACGATGATGTCTTCGATGGCCTTGATTTTATCGGGGTTGATCTCGATACCCCGGTTTGACACCATGAAGCCGAGAAACTTGCCCGAACCGACCCCGAAAGCACATTTTTTGTGGTTGAGCTTCATGTTGTATTTCCTCAAAATTCCGAACGTTTCCTGCAAATGGGTCAAATATCCTCTGCGCGCAGGGATTTAACTAGCATGTCATCAATATAAACTTCCATTGATTTCCTTATTTGTTCTTCGAATAATTTATTTACTAGGCGTTGGTAAGTAGCCCCTCTATTTTTTAGCCCAAAGGGCATCACATTATAACAATATATTACATATCTGGTGACAAATGAAGTCTTTTCCTGGTCTTCCGGGTTCATCTGAATTTGATTATACCCGGAATAAGCATCAAGAAAAGTGAGGATCTCGTGGCCGGCCGTGGCATCGATCATGCGATCGATGTTGGGCAGCGGAAAGGAATCTTTGGGGAATGCTTTGTTTAAATCCTTATAGTCCACACACATTCTAAGTTTGTTCCCTTTTTTAGGCACTACAACTATGTTGGCTAACCATTCGGGATATTTTACCTCCCGAATGGACCCTATCTTGAGAAGCTTGGTTACCTTGTCCTTTATGAATGCGTGCTTTCCTTCGGACTGGGGTCTTCTCTTTTGCTTCACCGGTCTAAACCTAGGGTCCAAGCTTAGTCGATGCGTTGTTATGTCCAGTGAGATCCCTGTTATATCTAAATGGGACCAGGCAAAATAATCGATGTTATCGATAAGAAATTGAACAAGTTTCTTCCTGAGTTCGGGGCCCAACCCCGTTCCCAAGTATACCTTTCGCTCGGGCCAGTGCTCGATTAGTGTGACTTGCTCTAGTTCCTCGATTGTTGATTTGGTGGCGTCGGAGTCATCGGGAATAATGAAAGATCGAGGGACCCTTTGATCATCATCTTCTTTGATCTTCTAGTTATCTAGCTGGGTCGAAGCCGATGTCTGTGATTGCTATTTGGTGTCCCGTTCTCCTTCTGAGCCCGATCCCTTTATCGGCGAAGGCAAGGACATTGATTTTTCTTCCTCGACGGCGAATATTTCCTTTGATGCCGGTTGTTCTCCGTACACCATTTTGACACCTCTCGATGTCGGGAATTTGAGGGCCTGATGTAGGGTCGAAGGTACAGCTCTCATGTTGTGGATCCATGGCCTTCCGAAATGGGCGTTGTATCTCATATCGCCTTCGATCACGTGAAACCTTATTTCCTGGATGGTTCCGTCCACGTTTATTGGTAGGATTATCTCGCCTTTGGTGGTTTCACATGCCATATTGAATCTGTTTAGAACCAGAGTTGCGGGTACGATCTGGTCCTGCAGGGCGAGCTGTTCTACGACCTTGAATATGATGATGTTGGCCGAGCTACCTGGATCGATTAACACACGCTTAGTTTTAGTTTTATTCATGAGTACGGATATTACTAGTGCATCGTTATGAGGTTGGATGACTCTTTCTACATCTTCATCATCGAAGGACAAAGCCCCATGGGTGCGTAACCTTGAGTCCGAGATCTCTTTTCCCTCACAATCGATGTTTTAGTGCGTTTAAGCACTGGTCCCTGAGGGGTATCGACGCCGCTGATGATCATGTGAATGACGTGCTGCGGTTCTTCTTGCTCGTTTTGCTTGCCGAAATCCCTGTTTTTAAAATGGTTCTTCGCCCTATCACTTAGAAATTCCCGAAGGTGCCCTTTGTTAAATAAGCGGGCTACTTCCTCTCTTAGTTACTTGCAATCTTCCGTTCTGTGGCCATGTGTTCCATGATATTCGCACATTTGATTGGGATTCCTTTGGGTAGGATCGGTCTGCATGGGTCGAGGCCATTTAGTGTCTTTGATGCGTCCTATAGCCGACACGATGGCGGATGCACCAACGCTGAAGTTATATATTGATAATCGAGGTGCTTCTATAGGATCGACATATTTATCAAAGCCGCTCTTGCTCATAAGTCCCCGAGAATTTTTCCCTCGATCAATCCTTCGATTGTTCTAAACTGTATTACGTGCTGAACCGTTGTTCACCAGATCTATGACGTACGGTTGATATCGGTCTCTGTTCGACCTTTGTTCTCTGTCGATCTCCCTTTGGTTTTTAGTGGCTGTCCTGTTCTAATGCGCGGGTCCGTACAGAGCTCCCAACTGATCATCCTCGACCCTGATTTTCGATTGGTATCGGTGGTGTATATCTGCCCAAGTTATCGCTGGATACTCGATCAAATTCTGTTTCAGCCGACGTGATGCTGTCGAACTTAGCTCGTTCAACCCTTGTATGAAAGCTTGTACGACCCAATCGCCTATGACCGATGGCAATTCCATGCGTTCCATTTGAAATCGGGATACGAATTCCCTCAGCATTTCATTACCCCTTTGCTTTACTTTGAAGAGGTATAATTTCCTTGTTGCAACCTTTATGGCACCAGCATATACCTTTACGAACGAATCTCCTAACATGGCAAAAGAATCGATGGAATTTGGCGGTAATGATACCAGATCATTGCTCCCTTTGAGAGGGTCTCCCCGAACTTTTTCAACAACACGGATTCGATCCCATCATCCTCCAGATCGTTACCTTTGATGGCACAAGTGTAATAGGTGACATTTTCATTAGGATCGGTCGTACCGCTATATTTGGGAATTTCGGGAATACGAAATTGTTTGGGGATCGATTTTGGGGCAGGCTTTTGTATGAATTCTTTTGAATCAAGACCTTTTATCAGTGTTGGAGCCCCTGGGATTTGATCGACCCTGGCATTGTACGTTTTCACTCTCTTTACGTTGGCTTCGACTCGTTTTGTGAGTTCCTCGAGCAATTTAGCAATTTCGGGAGTTGTCCTCGATTCTTTCTCGTTTGATTTCACTATGGTGGGCTCCGTTCTGGGGGTGATTTCTCGAAGCGGATTGGAATCCGGTTTGTTTTGTATATGATTTTGGCTCTGTAATTAAGCTATCGCTACTTGTTGGGCTTGTAGCATCTCGAAGATCATACGTAAGCTGGCCCCGATTTCCCCTGTGTTATGGGTGTCTCGGGCTACGGATTGAGTACCGCCTTGAATGCTTTTCTCTGGTTCGGAACGTTGATTCGCCTCCGGAGCTATTTGTGAATTGACATCCAATGGTGCTTCGGCTCGAATTTTGGGTACTTCAATTCGAGCCTCAGCGCCATCGTCAAGTGGCCTTCCGGCCCCGGGTGCCAAGTTGTTGGTTTCACCTTCGAGGCCGGCTTCGTGGTCGATAGGTAAAGCCATTGCTGATTTGAAGTTGTAAGTTGGTATGTACTGTAGATTTATATCAAACAATCACGGTTATATTTTGCTCCACGGTGGGCGCCAAACTGTTTACCCGAAAAATATGATAATATTAAATTTATGTATGGTTCTAAGGATACGTAATACCTTTTGATACAAAGATAACAATACGAGTATTTTGATTATGAGAATGGGAATGGGAATTATGAACAGAAAGAATGAATAAGGTGAAGTAAGACAAGCACAAGGAGATATCTTTTTATATAAGAAAAGATCTTTTTTTCCAATCTATTTAATGTGTGCAGTGTTTACAAGGATCCCCCCTTGTATAATAGAGGGTCATTATATTATTTATAACAAAATAATAAAATAAAGCATATAGTAGAGGACCCGTGATGATTTGTCTCTTCCTCGATTTCCGCCAAGATTCTCTCTCTTGGTGCGGCTGTAACGGCTCTTGTCTGTGAACTTGATACTGGCTCGAACTCGTCACTGGGTCGGACCTTTGGTCTTGGCTTGAGTTCGACCTTCGGGATGGGCGTGGCGCATTTTTGACCTCGAAGCAATGCCTTGGAGATCGATTTGGTCAGGGCTCGATAAGATTATCGAGCCGACTCCTCGAGCAGCCTACTCGAGGCTCGTATGTACCGTCGTCGGAGCTTACTCTCAAAATTTTAGTCCGATTTCTTGCCACTCGATCTCGATCGAACCAAAATCTATTTTGACCGTATACAAAGTACTACCAAAAGCAACATCTTTCTCTGATGTGATTTTTTTTCAGCTCGTTTAATTAATAAGCTATATATGTAATGAGGGTTTCTGAAATCTTCTTAATTTATTAAAGAAGTTTCAACACCTTTGGATATATATGAAGAGCTTTCATAATGAGTTCGGTAAATGTTACAAGCCACGTGGGTTTCTTGAAAAATAATACAGTGGTATAATAACAACGAATAGATATAGTAAAAGTTAATTTATTGAAGACAGGATGTTGCGAGTACTAACTAGTCAACTCTTTCTTTTAGAAAACCTTATTAACCATTATTTTCAGAGTTTACCTTGTACACATGTTCACTGTAAAAGAATTTTTTTGGTATAACTTTCTAGTATTCGGATCTCACTTCTGACTAATTCTGATTCATACTGAAAGTACAAGAGAGTGGATGAATTGTAATTTTTCTTTTCTTTTATGAGGTAGTCGACTAACTTGCGTTCTAGTCGACTGGACTTTTTGATATGAGATGTAAACTAAATACAGGAAAATAAACTGCAGAAAGTAAATGATGCAGGATGTTTTATACTTGTTCAGATTCAAAATGAATTCTACGTCCAGTACCTTTGAGTTGTAAGGGTGTTCTCTTTCAAGTATGAAGTTGCTTAGTACAGATGGGTTGGTATTGTTATACACCAACAACTTCGTCACTTTTTTCTTTCCTCTCTTCTTGATACAATGCCTCACCAGTGATTTTTCTCTCTTTCTTCTCTCCCTAGTTACAGAGTAAATCTATAGTAAACTATAATGTTTGTTTGAATAAGAACAAAGCGATTGATACTGGTTCGATCAAAGCATATCCTTCATTTGTATCTTCTGTAGTATATATATGAGAGTTGGTCTCCATTCTTCACAGCGTGATAGTTCCATGGCTGAAAGGTAACCCAAGGGAGTTGATTCTCAGAATCAATCAAGATGATTTTCTTCCAAGAATAGAACGAAACTTCTTTTCTTTACTTCCTTGATTTCCTTGGCAAGCCATTGAGATTGAATATTCTCTGTGATGCGTGATTGAATATTCTCTATAGATCTTCTATACTGATTGATTGATTGATTGTCACGCCCCAAACTCGGGGAGCGCGATCGGCGCTCAACCGAGTGAATACGACCGAGCAAGCCTGTTAGATTTCCTTCTACCCAAACTCATCCATGAATAAAGAGGAGATGTACTTCATTAATCAAATATTAAAAAGATTTCATTCACAACTCCCATTTCATTCCATTAGAAGCTTCATTCATAATTTTTGAAATATTACAACTTTATAGATATAATAAAAAACATGTTTGCCAAATATTAACATTTCTAATTCGATTCCCAACATCAAATACCACCCACAATATGTCTACGGAGCCTATAAGTACAACAGAAGTGAAGAATGGAAGTGCCGGCAACAAGGCCCCGACTATACCCCAAAACACAATGTACAACTCGAATGACATCAGGCTCGGAATAGAGTAGGGCTCAACAAAACCTGCTGAATAGAGAGCGACTGCTAACGAGGACTAAAGCTGCCCGCTGATGAACCACCTGCATCCATAAAAGATGCAGCGCCCCCAGCAAAAGGGACTTTAGTACATATGGAATAGTACTAGTATGTAAAGCTAACTGTCCTCTTTCAAAATAGAATGCCAATGTAAGAAAGGAAAAACCATGGAAACAACAATCAATGATATTCAAATGCTAAGTTAAAACATAATAATTTCTAAAATATGAAGATAACACTGTGAAGTGATAATCAAAATATGATGATATTATTATTTTTGATTGGGAGATATTTAGCACCGATATACCACTGTTCACAATACCACTATTCACAATATCAATGTTCGCAATACCAATGTTCACAATACCAATGTTCTATCAATCATGTCATCCCAATTAAGGAGAATAATTTTATCACATCAATCTCATCCCAAATAAGGGGAATAATCACAATCCACTCCTACACCGGTACGTATAATTTCGGGGTTAGGTTATTTCAACCTAACCTTCCTCGGTGACTATCGATACTCCCAAAAATATTATTGATTTTCTTACAAAGGAAACAACAATACAAATACATTTACCTCATAACCTTTCATACGGTATATAGCCTCATTGGCACTTCAACAACTTTCAATATCATTATTTCATTGGCCCTCTTGGACATACATATGATTCTTCATTCATGGCACAATGGCCGTATTTTATATTCCACACTTTCATTTATTCTCTTTCATGGATCATCATCAAAAATATCAACAATTAGAATATTCCGGAAATCACAACTTTAGGTTCACTAGTAATGAAGACTTTAAACACAATGGATTTTTTTCCAAGTCAATTTAGGCATGACTTGAGTACATAAGCTTTTAGGCAAATCTATTTTCGAAGTCAATTTGGAATAGTTGAATCAAGGCTCATTTCATAACCTTTATCACATCATCTCATTTCAGTGGCACCATTGGCCACAAGTATAACTTTCACTCTTGGTACGTTGGCCATACTTTATATCTCCAATTCACTTATTTCACTTCCAACCATCTTTATAGATTATCAACAATAATACATTTCTAATCAAGACTTTAGGTATACATATGAGCAATTAAGAGTCTTAAGCATATTGAGATTTTCTCACACAATTTGGCATCATAACCTTCATTTGAAACACGATTCAAAGACAAGAATTTTAATACACATATCATTATTGAACACAATCCCAAAGGATAACAAAATATGATAGGAACATTCGGAATATATTTTGAATACATAATTCTCGATACTTTTCTTATTCGGGACAATCAAATTTATTGGGAACAACTCGGAATATAGAATAAGGAACTTGAGACAACCATACTTGAAACTTACGGAACCATCATGGAATTCAATTCTAAGAGAGTATTGTATCCAACATACCTTGATTGAGCTCTTTAGCGATATTAAAACCACCCACTACTCTTACAACTTCAATCTACATCAACATAATTCAACTGGACCAATATTAGTAAATATTTCCAGGTTTTTGGTCATTTTGACATTTTATCAAATACCTAGAGTGCACAACATTCAATTACTTCTAGTAATGATGTTTCTTCATCCAACAATACCTCCTTACCACCAACAAGAGATACTACAACATCATTTGTGCACAAACTACCTTCTTAGCACCATTATAATCATCAATGAACTCACATCTACCAAATTTTACTAATTAACTCATTACCAAATCTCTACCATACCCAATAATCTAGTTTAAGTATTTATGGATTCCAATTACCATCTCATAAGTGCTAGTACTTATTCCTTGCTCATTTATTCACTAACAATTCATGCATGCAGGTTTAAGGGCGAAAGATTACCTCTTGTAGACCAAATCTTCAAGATCAACTATTGGGGTGTTCTTGAGATTTTGAAGAAATACTATGGAATCCAATATAAAACCTTGTTGTAACTAGTGATTGAGAAGTGAAATCATCATAAAAACACACTTAAAAACTCACCTTAGGTGTGTATTGGAAGCCTTGGCCGGATGAGTGGTGGAGAGAAAGCCCTAGTCTTAAAGAAATGACTTAGCCCCTCTCTCTACCCATCCTTAGGGTTATTTAATGGGATCCTACGTACACGGCCATGCACCTGGGCGAGTGACCGCGCATTTGGCTGCGCACACAAGGCAGAAACTCCCTAATATGTGCGGCCGCGCATCTGGGCGCGCATATGACATAGGTCCAGTAGAATAGCCATAACTTTCTGTATATATATCCAAATGACGAACGGTTTGATGCGTTGGAATCTAGACTCAAAGGCTTTAATTGGATAGGTAGATCACATCCTAAGTCGTTATAGTTTGGTAGCAGCATGCGTTTGAAATATGATGTTGTGCGAATTAAGACATCCTTCCCACTTAATGTATCCAACTTGTTCCATACAAGTTCTTGCCATTCACAAAACTCTTTAGTATGTTCCAACACACCCTAAACATATATTTTCATTTCAAAATGATGTGGTTCTATCCCATGGGTCTACTTTAATACTCGAACACGTTATTCCCAAATACTGTTGGCGCACCTTAAAATCTTAAATCATTAGGAAATTTTAACGGGGCCTTACATTCTCTCCCGCTTAGGATCATTCGTCCTCGAATGAGGGTTAGAGCCCACCATAGACACCTAATGTGACTTAAATCTTTATCTACACACTAAAAGCACCAAAAATTGGCTAACTCCCAAAATTTTCAGAAATTTCGATAAAGTCTCTCTTGTAATTGGGGCTTATCCACCTGCCAAAGAATCCCAAAATCAACCTATCAACACATCCACAACTTGACAAAGCATCACCATGTATATCAACATCACTAATCTCATCGTTACAAGCATTATATTATCAAAAGTGTTATCTGAACATGAGCTGCACTTATTTAAAGCATAACACATAGAAAGTACCTTTCAAATCACAATCATTTGACTATACACTCAAGTGAGAACATTTTATTTCCTTAACACTTTTGGCCCTCAAGGTGGCCTCCTCGACTTATAGACTTCGCCATAACACATTAAAGGAGGCAATCTCAACTCCCGAACTTTTCTAACAAGGATAGCAAATAGTTGCTCCTCATAATCCAGTTATCCATTAACTTCACCTTCTTAGACATAGACACATGAAACACCAGGTACACGGAGAAAAATAATAGGGAAACATCATACTCATAGTTTTGCCTATTTCCTTCAAGATTTCATAAGACCTAATGTGACTACAGATACTTTACCTTTATTAACCATTCACCCAATATATTCATAGAGAAAATCTTGAGAATAACCCGTTCACTTTCTTCAACTCTAAATCCCTATGCTGAATACCCAGACTAAACCTTTGGCGACCTGCAACAATTATTCTAAGATGTGCTAGCTTGAATATTACCATAAAACTTCCTATCCAATATGTTTCATCACGGGATGACGCTTCTTCTTTGACATGTGACATATGGGAGGTATAATTGGAAGGATAAAGACATTAGCGCCAGCTATTTTTGGAAGACTATGAGTCATGAAAAGGACAACAACAATTGTTTCATTCCATATGTGCCTTGCTCGGCAATAGTAGGCCTCAAAGAGAAATAGCTAAGTACGTGATACCAGTCGCCTCTTGGAATGTAGAGAAAATCGGTTTATCTCGATATGAGAATATTCTGGCACCCTGAATGTGATATGGATTTCAAAATACATATAGTTACATTACGCTCTTAACATTAACTAACACAAGGAATAGATATGCCACAAGCCTATGAGGATGAAAAAAAAATTGAACACTTGTGAGATTATTATCTTTATGATATCTTAACTCTTCATAATAGTTGATCCTATATGAGAGGACTAGAGATACAACAAACTGGTCTTTCAAATCAATATGCTCATCATATATGCCAGAATCTGAAACATCCACCTAAAGTGGGGAGGAAAAGTCGTTGTAAGGCTGCTTAACTTTCAACCACACACAAGAGAAACCATATAGCTATGACATCTTAATGTTGGGATGAAACCATGTATTAGTTAGAGAGAATGAACACTTTGCTATGATCTAGACATATTTCCGCCATAATAACTTTTAAGCTGCGATACCAGGCCACTTCATGGGCAACTACAATACAAGGAACAAAGTGAGCTACTTACTGCGAAATGATCTAAATGGACATGAATATCATACTGAGATAGGAAAACAAAACGATCTTCCTGTGACAAATTTGTGAAAATCTCAAATTTTGTAGAAACTTTTATGCGGACAAGTGACCCATTTTAATTGACAGGTGCACATATGATAGGTGCTGAGATATGCTCTCATGTTACTAGACAATGAAAAAGATTCATGATAATATTCACAAAGGAGTGAAGTGATTGTTCAAACCATATGAGCCACATACACCGGAGAGAAAATGAGTGTCTCAAGAAGGATCTCAACACTAGGCTGCTATACATTGGATTTGATACCACATAGGTAAACTTTATGACAGTGCATGCATAAACATAAGTGTGAGGATATTATCCATTTGAATCAAAAGGTTTTGTAAGAAATTCATCAGGTGTAGTCCCTTATTGAGAATTTAGGGAAGCAATGGGAAGTATTAACCTAGGGTTATAACTCATTCCAAGGAAATCATTATAAAACTCAATTCATCAAGAGGTTGTAAAACTCAATTCATGATCAAGTGGCTTCATGAATACTGCGTCTCATTCAAATAGTAGGTACATGCAACGTTTTGTGATTCAACGTTTTAGTTAAGACCATATTTATATAGGCCTCTTCAATATGGATATATATACAACAAGGTAAAATAATGCGGTGCTCATAATGATGTACTAAGGAGTGACTTATTTGATGACTTTAGATTGACTGGGCAGTACCTTAATTGATGCCCCTCTACTACACATCAAAACATACATTATTACCATTGTGACATACCCCCGAATGGCATCTCATACACTTCACACAACGAGGATGGGGTCCGCTAAACTGACTCACCCCACTTACCTGCTATTTACCCTTTTTGCATACATCATAAGCATTCCCCTTAATCTTCCTCCAAGCCTTCATGGCAGGAGTAACAGTCTCTGCCACAAATCGTTGTACGGATTATTGGAATTGCCAAAATCTACCACCCCTAACACGCTTCTGAGCATACTCACAACATGACGCAAAATATTTTCGCCCGCATATCAAGCAGACTTGGAAGGGTTTATCCAACCTAAGGGCATTTGTTCTTCTTGTGCCCCCTCTTTCCACAACCATAACATATTTCAAGAATTATCTAACATAAACCCGAGTGGCTCTTCTTTCATAACAAACATTCCGGATTATTGATGCCAATAATCCTCTTTCATTTCTTAGGTGCTCTCACCAAATAGTCTGGGGCGTGGTGACATTAAATACTTCCCCTAGAAATTGGTTCTTTCATTCCCTCATCGATGCCTCAAACTCGTGGGTTACTCATATGGAAAATGAGACATGACTATGAATTTAGCTTCCTAACTTAAGCTCTATCGCAAGGTCTGGAGTATCAAAGAAGTGTGAAATTCCTAAATGTCCATGTAGCCTCCTCATTATAAATATGGTCGACAACACACCGATAAGAAGAACTCTATTAGACATGGTTCCGAGACATCCTAGGATACTTTAAAATCTTAGGCTCTGATACCAAGTTTGTCACACACCAAACTCGGGGAGTGCAACCGACAATTAACCGAGTGAACCCGACCGAGCAAGCCTGTTAGATTTCCTTCTACCCAACCCCATCCATGAATAAAGAGGAGATGTACTCCATTAATCAAACATTGAAAAGATTTCATTCACAACTCCCATTTCATTTCCATTAGCAGCTTTATTCATAATTTCCGAAATATTACAAGTTTATAGATATAATGAATTTTTTTTTGCCAAATACCAACATTTCTAGTTTAATTCACAACATTAAATACCACCCACAACCTGTCTACGGAGCCCGTAAGTACAACAAAAGTGAAGAATGGAAGTGCCGGCAACAAGGCCCCAACTATACCTCAAAACACAATGTACAACTCGAATGACATCAGGCTCGAAATGGAGTAGGGCTCACCAAAACCTGTTGAATAGAGAGCGACTGCTAACGAGGACCAAAGCTGCCTGCTGATGAACCACCTGCATCCATAAAAGATGCAGCGCCCCCAGCAAAAGGGACGTTAATACATATGGAATAGTACTAGTATGTAAAGCTAACTGTCCTCTTTCAAAATAGAATGCCAATGTAAGAAAGAAAAAACCATGGAAACAACAATCAACAATCAATGATATTCAAATGCCAAGTTAAAACTTAATAATTTCCAAAATATGAAGATAACACTGTGAAGTGATAATCAAAATATGATGATATTATTAGTTTTGGTTGGGAGATATTTAGTACCGATATACCACTGTTCACAATACCACTGTTCACAATATCAATGTTCACAATACCAATGTTCACAATACCAATACCACCGTACGTTTAGCACGGAGTCCGATCACGACCAGATCGGCTAGGCCATCTCATTAGAGGCATCAACCACAATCACTCTTAATACCAATACCACCGTACTTTTAGCACGGAGTCCGATTACGACCCAATCATCTAGGCCATATCATTAGAGACATCAACGACAATCACAATTACAATTACAATTTCCAGCACAATCACCACCATGTATGCGACATGGTGTCCGATCACGATCCGATCGGCTAGGCCATCTCACCACAATGCCGTGTGAATCTACATCATCCATTTCTATCAATCATATCATTCCAATTAAGGGGAATAACTTTATCATATCAATCTCATCCAAAATACAACAACAACAACAACCCAGTATAATCCCACTAGTGGGATCTGGGGAGGGTAATGCGTACGCAGACCTTACCCCTACCCTAGGATAGAGAGGCTGTTTCCAAATGACCCTCTGCATCCTTCCCTCCAATCTCATCCAAAATAAGGGGAATAATCACAATTCACTCCTACACCGACATGTGTAGTTTCGGGGTTAGATTATTTCAACCTAGAGTGCACAATATTCAACTACCTCTAGTAATTGTGTTTTTTCATCCAACAATACCTCCTTTCCACCAACAAGAGATACTACAACATCATTTGTCCACAAACTTCCTTCTTAGCACGATTATAATCATCAATGAACTCACATCTACCAAACTTTACTAATTAACTCATTACAAAATCTCTACCACACCCAATAATCTAGTTTAAGTATTTATGGATTCCAATCACCATCTCATAAGTGCTAGTACTTATTCCTTGCTCATTTATTCAATCTATGCATGTAGGTTTAAGGGTGAAAGATTATCTCGTGTAGACCAAAGCTTGAAGATCAACTTTTGGGGTGTTCTTGAGATTGTGAAGAAATTCTATGGAATCCAATACAAAACCTTGTTGTAACTAGTAATTGAGAAGTGAAATTATCATACAAACTCACCTTGGGTGTGTATTAGAAGCCTTGGCCGGATGGGTGGTGGAGAGAAAGCCCTAGTCTTGAAAAAATGACTCAGCCCCTCTCTCTACCCCTACTTGAGGTTATTTAATGGGCTCCTACATGTGTGGCCGTGCACCTGGGCAAGTGGCCGCGCACACAAGGCAGATGTATACATATCCAAATGACGAACGGTTTGATGAGTTGGAAACTAGAGTCAAAGGATTTAATTTGATAGGTAGATCACCTCCTAAGTCTTTATAGTTTGGTATCAGCATGCGTTTGAAATAGGATGTTGTGCGAATTGGGATATTCTTTCCACTTAATGTATACAACTTGTTCCACACAAGTTCTTGCCATTCACAAAACTCCTTAGTATGTTCCAACACACCCTAAACATATATTTTCATTTCAAAATTATGTGGTTCTATCTCATAGGTCTCCTTTAATACTGGAACATGTTATTCCCAAATACTGTTGGCACACCTTAAAATCATAAATCATTAGGAAATTTTAATGAGGCCTTACATTGATCTTCTATACCGATTGATTGATGCCTTCCGTAAATAGCTGAATCGAATATCTATTTTCCATGAAACTCGCAATCACAACATATTTACTCCTTGATTCTTGCTTCTGGATCTTGACTCCCACGTTTGACTCCTTCAATCATGCTTTTAGATTTTCTGCTAGAATCGTTCCAATTCTTGTGACTTACTTCTTTGGGATTGACTTCCTGCAATTAGAATTAAGTTATTGTCTATCATTAAAATATATATCTAACAATCTCCCCCTTTTTGATGATGACTATAACACTTCGTAAATTTGGACTAGGTATGGACGTGTTAAATGAGTATTAATGTGACATCTTAGACATATGAAGTCCTATCGGGATGAGTATGGGTGAAAATAGTTATTTTGGAATAAAGACGGAGAGTGAGGTGCATAAGATTCGATAAAATCGACGAAGTTTATGGAAGGTTTGACTTCTAGAAGAATTTCGTGGAATTACGTTAGAAATTTGGGAAAACGTAAAATAGGAAAGTTGTAGCCCTTTGAAATAGATTTCCAACAATATTTTGTGGATCCCGAACGGATTTCTAAGAAACATGTTATGCGTGTTTTACTGGATAATGTGCAGTATGCACGCCTAGATGGTCCCGTGCACGGCCGCGCACTTGTGGCAGTGCTACTGCCTTGCTGTGCAGTTGGGCGATTAGCTGCATGGGGGCGCACCTGGGAAGCCGTTTTAAAAGAACTATTTCGTCCCCCACACCCCAAAACACAAAAACTTGCTCTAGAAAGGGAAGCTCTCAAGAACCAACTTCCTCCATGGTCTCTCCATCATCCAAGGTAAGTTCTAATGGTGATTCTAAGTTAATTTCAATTACCCAACACCTTATTAACATGGGTAACCCTTCAAATCATTAGATATGCGATTGAGACATCATTGTTGAGAGAAGAAACCCTATAACTAGGATTCAAGAGGATTGAACATTAAGAAGGTAATATCTTCACCCTCTAATTTATTATAGCATTTGATTAATGATTATAGACTACAAGTTCGTGAGATATGGGTTGATGATTTTGATAGAAAAGCATGGACGATTATAGGTTTGGATTGTTGATGTTGATTATTGATTAAGGGTGTTATTTATCTTATGGGTGATGAAGAATGGTATTGATTATAGCAAGTGAATATTTTAGAATTTTCTAGGAGCAAGAGAATGGGTTGTTGGGTGTAGAAACACCATTAATAAGGACTATGAAGCTTTATGTCCACCAAGTGTTTGATAAAATACCTAAGTGATCAAAACATGAGTATTATTGCTAATATTGAATCCCTTTGACTTGTATTGATATAGATTAAAGTTGAAAGGGTTGGCGAATGTTCTATTACGCTCAAGAGCCAGAAGTTAAGGTATGTGAGGCTAACTCTCTATGTTTGGGAATGTTAATGATTCTCCCTACACTACGTTTCCTTTATAATGTTACTAATTGCCTCTGAAATATACCTAAGCTTAGTGCCTTGAATAGTTGTAGAACTTCTATTCTCTAGCTTCGTAATTCGTTCATGACTTTTATTATGAACGTTATGAGCTCAGTGTCCAATCAATATAGACTTGTGTTTGATGCCCATGAGTCTCAGTCTAGATTACTTAGCATGTCATAAACAGTTGAAGTTTCAGTTTTCATAACCAGTTCATGAATACATGACTCAGTCTAGTTCTATTTAGCATTCAAGTATCATGTAACTCAGTATGATTCAGTATTTCAGTATCATGTATTACAGTACGATTCTCAGTTCCTATTTTTAAATTCTTGAATGTTTAACACATGGTTTTGGGCCCGACGCCGCAGTTTATTCTTTATGCATGTTTGGGCCTGAGGCCACAGTTTATGCTTTATGCATGTTTGGGCCTGAGGCCACTGCTTATGCTTTATGCATCTTTGAGCTTGAGGCCGCAGTTATGTATACGTATACTTGGACCCGAGGCTGCAGTTTGTGCACATATATATTGGTCCTGAGCCTGTAGTTTATTTATTCAGATAAACAGGTTGTTCATCATTCAGAAGTGGGAGTATTCTTATTCTTACTTCCTTTGTTCAGTTTAGTTATCAGTTATTATTTCAGTTATCAGTTATCAATTATCAATTATCATTTCATTTTCAATAGTTATTATTTCAGTTATCAATTATCAATTCTCAGTTATCAGCTCAGTATCAGTTTCAGCATTTATATTTCTTTCTTTCAATTGCTTTATATACCAGTGCAATTCAAATGTACTGATGTCCCTTTTTTCATGGGGCATGCATCTCACGATGCAGGTAATGATTTATAGGTTGACGATTTAGAGCGCTAGGATTCTCGTACCAGCTATTTGGTGAGCCCCAGTTCTTTCGGGGCATTATCATTACCTTACAGTCTTCAGTATTTTCAGACAGTCAGTATTTTCAGTACTTCATTAGAGGCTTCATAGACTAGAGTAACAGTTAGATAAAGTCGCAGGCTTTTCATGTTAAGCTATGTTGGATACAAATATGTTTCATAATTGTATTAGTATTTCCGCACTTTGATTTATATCAATTAGACTTTCAGTATATCAAAATGTGTAAGTTCATCTTTCGCATTCAGTATATTATGATATCATATATTGATTCAGCCAGCCAGTTGGTTCGCTCGGTCACATGTAGTCAGGCACCGGGTGCCGTGTTACGTCCAGGCCCAGGTTCGAAGCGTGACAATGACAAAAAAACTTAATTCATTTTACTTTCCTGTTTATAGACTCCTCTTCCAAGTCTTTAGTCGGCTCCCTCTCAACTTGTTATCAGGTACTTTGAGTCGACTCCCCTTTATTCAGATGCCCAATAGTTGAACAATAGTTGACTTTTGTTCAGTCAGTCGACTAAACCATACCCTGCAAGTTATTGATACTCTATTCTCCCCTTTGGCATCAATCAAAAAGAGGGCTAAAAAAGTATAACTACTAGCAGATAAAATGTGCAAGCAAAAGAAATTATCCAGAGAGACCTAAAGAAATTATCTAAACAACCAACACAGATCATCAACGGAGGAAGTAGGTAAGGGTGTTGCAGATAGTTTCTTTGAGGGGCTCAAAGCTTGCGTTCATTGTGACTGAGATTCCTTCAACACGATCATGAAGTTCTTTGAAAGGTTTCACTTTGCAACTGCATAGATGTCTCCAACTGAGGTCTGGGTGGCTAGGAATTACTCTTTGACAGTAGTCAGCTTGTCATCAAGAGCAACTATCTTTTCAAGCAACTCTGGATTGTTGACAGCAGTCTAAGAAGTATCAACCTTTACCTTGGAACTGGAGGGAATCACTTTGGCTTCAATTTCCTGCTTCTTCATCCAAGTACCATCCACAACAACATATCACATGCTAATAAACGCCTTATTGTTATAACACTTGGAAACAAATATATAGGGATAGTTTGAGAGAGGGATATTAAAGGCCTCGAGGAGGTGAGTGATGACCATCTCGTAGGGTAGACTCGAAGGATCTTCAGCACATTCAATCATAAAATTTATTACCTAGGAGGACTGTTTCACTTTGTGCGTGGTGAGAAGACAGTATACCAAAAAGGTGTTCCTTTGAGATAGTGTGGTGTAGGAACCTGTTCTGGGAAGAATGGCAGTGGCAACAATATGGGCAAGAATACGGTTTTCAAAATTGATGTCACTAGGTCCTAATTGATCTGGTAGAGGATCAGACAAGGAATCGGCAAGACATTGTTTGGCTTGTTCAAAAGACACTTCAAAATCATCAGGCTAGGAGTTTTTAAGCAGAGCAGAGTAACCAGAACTTTTACACTTAAATAGGGAATCAAAAGTAGAATAGTCTAGAATGATACTCTGAACTAGCATGAGTGACTCAATTTTATTAGAACGGAAATTTACGTAGAACATACGAACCAGATCTTCGTAGATTTTTGGAGGGGTTAGGACAAAGAAATTTTCCCATGAAAAGTGACGAAATCTGTTACCTTGCAGTTTAAGGCTTCCATCTCTTCCAGGTTGATGATTCTTCCATGAAAAATTGATTTTTCTTTGAAGGAGACAAATTTATATTTGTTGGGAGAATCCCAAAGTTCAATTCTGACTCTAGCGCACTGTCCAGGTATATCTTTACCGTCTTTGGAGTGAACGCTTCTACTCCTTCTTCCATGTGTCTCTTTCCTAGTGCATTTTTCGTTCGAGCATCATCAAAGAGGTTTTCTTGATAAGAAAAGAAGCCCTCAGAGTGGTCAGAGCTAATAGTGATTTCTGACGATTGAGATTGGGATTTCCCTTTGGACCAGGTGCTTTTGCAAGTGGAGGTAGAGGGATGTTTTGAAGCTTTAGCCATTAGAGAGTTTGAGTGAAGGTTGTATAGAGAAGACTCAAAGAAGAGGCAGACTTATAGAGATAGAGGGAGGAGTGAAGAGACAAGAATGAATCGACGTGACTGATGGGGAAGAGAAAGGCAACAGACACGACTGATTGATTCAGTTTACATCTCAGTAAACCAAAAAAGGCAGAAAAAGTGCTAAAACAGAGGCGCTTAATTCATGTTGCATGCAGTAATAATGAAGTACACGACACAAAAGATTTTTTACCAAAATTATTAAAACATGATATCTTTGAAAAGTACCAAAATTTAAATGCCTTATTTTGGAAACGTAATAATACCAAGTAAATCCCTAAGGAATTGAAACCTGTCTTCTAGAAGAGACTTAGTAAAAATATCCGCTAATTCATTTTCAGTTCTAACAAACGATAATTCAATGTCACCCTTAAGAACATGGTATCTAATGAAATGATGCTTGATATCTATATGCTTTGCTCTAGAATGATGCACATAATATTTTGAAAGACAGATGGCACTAGAACTATCGCAAAAAATTTTAACAGGCTTAAACGAAATATCATAGTCACTTAGTTGATGAGTCATCTAAAGTAGTTGAGCACAATATTGTCCAATGTCAATGTATTCATATTTAGTTGTAGATAATGCAACTAGTCCTTGTTTATTATTGTTCCAGGAAATAAGCGATTTTCCAAGTAGTTGACTAGTTCCACTTGTGCTTTTCCTGTCATCTTTATCTCATGCAAGATCTAAGTCTGAAAAACCTTCAATATTAAAATTATTAAGATGTTGATACCATAATCCATATGATGTAGTTACAATAAGATATCTAATAATTCATTTTACATCTGTTAAATATGACTCCTTGGGAGCTGCTTGGAATTTGGCACATCTGTACACACTAAACATTATGTCAGAACGACTAGCAGTTAAATAAAGTAGAGATCCAATCATTCCACGATAATTTAATTCATCCATTCATTTTCCTTCCTCATCTTTATCAAGATATGTAGCTCGACTCATGGGATTCCCAAGTGCCTTGGCATTCCTCATTCCGAATTTTTGTATCAGCTCCTTCGTGTACTTTGTCTGACTCATAAAGATTCCTTCATCTGATTGATGAATTTGAAGTCCAAGGAAGAAATTTAATTCTCCCATCATGCTCATTTAAAAATCACTTTGCATGGAATGTGAGAATTCCTTGCATAGAATATGGTTAGTATTTTCAAATATAATATTATCAACATAGATTTGAATAATGCGTTTTCCTGAAGATGACCTTTTGATGAAGAGGGTAGTATCAATCTTACCTCTTGAGAATCCATAACTGACCAAAAATGAGCTTAGTCTTTCATACCAAGCTCTAGGTGCTTGTTTTAGCCATAGAGAGCCTTAGTCAACTTAAACACATGAAAAGAAAACTGTGAGTTTTCAAAACCAGGAGGTTGTTTAACATAAACCTCCTCAATCAATGAAGCCATTTAAAAACGCACTTTTAACATCCATTTGAAATAATTTAAAATCTTTAAAAAAAGCATATACTAGTAAAATATGAATTGATTCTAACCCTTCTACCGAAGAAAAGGTTTTATCATAGTCGACTCATTCTTGTTGAGAGTAGCGTTGAGCGACTAGCCTTGCTTTGTTCCGGATAACTTTACCTTATTCATTCAGTTTGTTTCTGAATACCCACTTGGTTCCTATGATTGTTGTATTTGCTGGTTTGGGGACCAATGACCAAACTTGATTTTGTCAAACTGATCAAGTTCTTCTTGCATAGCATGTACCCAACTTGAGTCTTTCAGAGCTTCATCAACTTTATTTGACTCTATTTGGGATATGAGTGCAATGTTAGCCTTTTTCTTTAGACCTCCTCTTGTTTTCATTCCATCAGTTGGATTTCTAATGATAAACTTCTGAGGATATTCTGCTTCGCTTCTTCATTCGTTTGGTACTACTTCAGTATGTTGAGTAGTCAACTCATTCTGAGGTTGATCATGCTCACTGATGTCTTCATTAGTCGACTGAGGAATTTCAGTTGTACTGTCAGCAGATTCTTTTTAAATCATTTGTTCACTGATCATTGGTTGATTTTGACTTATCTCTTCATCACTTGCAAAATCTCCTTTCTCGTCCATAGAGTTATTATCATCAAAAATAACATGAACTGATTCTTCTACACATAAAGTACGCTTATTATAGATTCTAAAAGATCTACTATTATTCGAGTAACCAAAAAATATACCTTCATCCCTTCTTGGGTCATACTTACCAAGATTATCCTTACCATTATTGTGGACAAAGCATTTGCTTCCAAAGGGATAAAAGTATCCAATGTTGGATTTCTTACCTTTTCATAGATCATATGGAGTCTTCTTTAAAATTGGTTAGATTAAGCACCTATTGAGAATGTCACATGTTGGACTAACTGCTTCTGCCCAGAAGCAATTTGGTAGGGATTGTTCTAGTATCATGATTCTTTCCATATCATGCAGAGTTCTGTTTTTACATTCAACCACTCTATTTTGCTGTGGTGACCTTGGTGCTGAGAAATTATGAGTGTGTCCTCAATCATTTCAGAATTCCTCAAATGCTCTGCTTTCAAATTCTCCTCCACGATCACTCTGAATAGTTGAAATAAGGTACCCCTTTTCTCTTTCTATCCTTTTTGCAGAAAATCTCAAAGTTTTTTAGAGCTTCATCTTTTTGAGCCAGAAATATTACCCATGTAAAACGTGAGTAGTCATCCACAATAACAAAAGGCATACCTTTTTCCTCCTATACTAGCAGTTTTAGTTGGTCCAAAGAAGTCCATATGCAGTAGTTGAAGTGGCTTGCTAGTGAAACAATATCCTTGGGTTTGAAAGAGTTTCTAGTTTGCTTACCAAGCTGACATGCATCACATACATAGTTTCTAGAGTAGTTTAGCTTTGGAAGACCGATGACCAAATCATATTTGGAGAGTTCTTCAATCAAATGTATGCTGGCATGACTAAGCTTTTTGTGCCAAAGCCAGGGATCATCAGTAATGGATGCAAGACAGATATGACTTTCCAAATTATCAATGCAATCTAAAAAGTAGACATTTTCATACCTCTTTCCTGGAAGAATGATTTTACCTGATTCATCTTCAATAGCACAACCAGTTTTCTTCAATTTCATATCATATCCAGAATCACATATTTGGCTTATGCTTAGCATATTGTAATTAAGTCCGTCAACAAGATAAACTTTAGTGATGTCACAGTTGTTATTAAATAGAACTGTTCCGGTACCGATAATATTTCCTTTTGAATCATCACCAAACTTAATGTTTCCTCTATTGATTTTGGTAACTTCTTTGAAGAGATTTTTGTCGCCCGTCATGTGACGGGAACACGCACTATCGAGATACCATTTGCTTTTTGACTTTTCCTATGGTGTTCGTGCAAAGAAATATTATTACCTTCTTTTAGGTACCCAAATTTTCTTGGGTCTTTGTTGGTTAGTTCTACCAGGATCAGTGCTATTTTTTGGTTTCCAAATCCATCCTGAGACATTTGATTTAAGAAATCTACAAAAGGAATATTTGTGTCCAGCCCTATTATAGTAATGACACACAGGGGTTGATCCAGTCTTTGACCTTCCACTTGTGTTAGTAGTTGTGGACTCTCTTCTGGCATGTCTTTTTCCAGTTGACTTGTAAGTCGCTTGGTTGGACTTGACAGAACTGTGACTGATGGACTTGCGCATGCCATTAAGTTGCATTTGTAATTCCTGAACTTCATCTTGAAGTACATCTCTTTCGATCTCATATACTTCAAGTTTAAGTTCACAGTCCTTCTTTTCCCTATTGAATCTCTTTAATTTATTTAACAATTTTTGAGTCTCTTTTAGGGTAAGATCAAGAATATCATGAAATTGATTACATCTATCACAGTTATAAAGTCTTAACTCACTTGTTTCACCTCGTGACATGAAGCAATTTTCAGTGTCTTCTTTACAGTCATCGTCTGATGTATCTTTATCAGTCTAGCATCCAGAGTATTTGTTCATATCATTTTCCAAAACCGTCATGAAACATAGATTTGTTATTTCTTCATGTTCTAAACTATCTTCATCGCTCCAGCTTCCGAAAGCTTTGTTTTTGTAGAACCTCTGGAGACTTTCCTCTTAAGATCTGGGCATTCAGCTAGAACATGGCCATACCTTCCACATTCGAAGCATTTTTTGTCATTTTTGTCTTTTTCATTGTATTGCCTGGTTCGTCTAGATGACATCCTTCCTTTCTTTGTGTTTATATATCTTCTCATCAATCTATTCATGTTTCTTGACACCATGGAAATTTCTTCTTCAAGAGCTTCTGGATCATTATGACTATCATTTTCAGGATCTTCAATTGTAGTTTTGAAAGCAACTATTTTCTTCTTTTCTTCCTGGCGAGTTTTCTTGAGATGAGTTTTCTCAAATGCTATAAGATCTCCTCGTAGTTCATCATATGAAACCTTGTCTAGGTCTTGATGTTTGAGTGCAACTACCTTTGTCTGCCATGTAGTAGGCAAACTTCTCAGGATTTTCGAACTTGATCACCACTTGAGTAGGGTTTACAAAAGGCTTTCATATCGCTAATGATTTTGCTGAATCTTGCAAACATCTCCTCAGTGGATTCTCCTTCTTTCATTTGGAAGAGTTCATAATCGTGAACCATCAGATTTATCCGGGTTTCTTTCACTTTGATGGTTCCTTCATAGGTAACTTTAAGTTTGTCCCACATTTCCTTGGCTGTATCACAACTTGAAATTTTCTCGTACGCTTTTCCACTAATGGCATTATAAAGTAAGTTTCGTGGCTTAGCATTAACTTGAACAACAACCATTTATTCGTCTGTGTATTCATCTATATCTTTAGGGTCAGCGGGTGGTTGAGTTGCTGTTGGTAGTGGATAATTTCTTTTTTTAATAACACTCCATACTTTGACATCGTAGGACTTTGCATAAATTTCCATGCACACTTTCTAGTGACAAAAGTGTTGTCCATTGAAATATGATGGCCTGCCTTGCGAGGTTCTCTCTTGAAAGAGTGCTCCAATAGTTACTCGATTTGCTATGGTCTTTTCTCACAAGTTGTTAAGCAAAAATGTGAGACCTGCTCTGATACCAATTGAAAGTGCAAGAGGGGGGTGAATTATAATCTTTTCTTTTACGAGGTAGTCGACTAACTTGTGTTCTAATCGACTGTACTTTTTGATATGAGATGTAAACTAAATACAGGAAAATAAAATGTAGAAAGTAAATGACGCATGATGTTTTATACTGGTTCGGATTCAGAATGAATTCTACGTCCAGTCCCCTTAGGTTGCAATGGTATTCTTTTACAAGTATGAAGTTGCTTAGTACAGATGGGTTGCTGTTGTTATACACCAACAGTTTCGTCACTTTGTTCTTTCCTCTCTTCTTGATACAATGTCTCACCAGTGATGTTTCTCTGTTTCTTCTCTCCCTAGTTATACAATGAATCTATAGCAAACTACAATGCTTGTTTGAAGTAGAACAAAGAGATTGATATTGGTTCGGTCAAAGTATATCCTTCCTTTGCATCTTCTATAGTATGAGAGTTGGTCTCCATTCTTCACGGCGTAACAGTTCCATGTCTAAAAGGCAACCCAAGGGAGTTCCATCTTCTGTAGTTTTATGCAAGCCATTGTGATTAAATATTCTCTGTGATGCGTGATTGAATATTTCTGTAGATCTTCTATATTGATTGATTGATTTTCTATACCGATTGATTGATGCCTTCCGTAAATAGCTGAATCGAATATCTATTTTCCATGAAACTCGCAATCACAGCATATTTACTCCTTGATTGTTGCTTCTGGATCTTGACTCGCACGTTTGACTCCTTGATTCTTGCTTTCAGATCTTCTGCTAGAATCTTTCCAATTCTTGTGACTTCCTTCTTTGGGATTGATTTCCTGCAATTAGAATTAAATTATTGTCTATCAATAAAACATATATCTAACACATATCATATAAGATTTATTAAAGGGAAAAATGCTTATCGGGTGTTTCTTCATTCTCAAGACTAGAAGACCGGAGATTTATGTTGGCTAAAATAGCTCAAAGATACTCTTAACATGGTGTGATATTATCCACTTTGGACAAAGATCGCAAGATTTTCCAAAAGGCCTCACATCATTAAGAGTATCCAACTCCTTATAAGTAGATCATGTGGGATTTTTCCACACACCCAACAACCTATAGTTAAAGTAGAGGAACCATCCCGCCAGATCTTATTGTGGTACAGTGTAAAGAACAAATACAATATCAGATCATCTAAATATAATTAAAAAATAATAAATGGGATTAGTAAACTAGGAGATAAAGCAAGTTGCTTACTAAAACAGGTTAAAAATCTATAATGAGAGTATAAATTGTTTATACTATTAGCTGATTTAAGTTAAAATGCTTATTTCTAAACCTCAATGGGTGCCCGAAAGGTAGACTTATTTCAAAAATGTATTGGATAAGCAAAGTAATAACTTCTCCTTTTCCTTTTGAAACATGACAAATGGGGTTGAAATCAATACATTCATTTTTCCCTTTTCTTTCTAAACATGTCAAATGTGCTTCAAATCAATAATTACAATCAATTTTCCCAGTTCTTTTGAAGCATATTAGATGTGGTTGACGTGAATACATCCCTAGCATGAAAGAATAAAGGAAGTACAAACTTTAAATTAAAGATTGTGGTCAATCAGGCCAAGAGTGGAACTTGTTGCTTTTCATTTACCTAAATTTAGCGGATAGAATTATTCAATACTTGTGCTTGTAAGAAATAATAAATACGCAATAAAATAATCGATCGATATTTGCACAAGATGACCTGAACATCACCATTATAAATAGATCGTGTCAAGGTTGAAATTATTTTTTTCCCCTTTCAAAAGCCCTTACCAATAGATTATTAAACCAAAAAGTGTACAATTAAGAGGTGGACATTTTGCCCAACCTCTCCATCCTAATTAAGGAATGGACAACGTCAATCCTATACAACTGGACATCCCAAATTATAAAGTCTATCGAGAAAACTAAAGTCTAGCGCAAAAGTTAAATGAGGACTCCTCCTTTACCATGATTACAAGAGTGGAATTTAGAATTTAGAATCGAAATAAATCAGTAGGTCCCAAAACTAACTAATTTTGATGAAATTGCTTAGGAAGAATTCTTAAAAGAATTTAGGTTCCTTTTGGATAACTTTTAAGGAATTATATTAATTTTGAAATATACTTGTTTACCCTCAAAATCGGATAATAATTAAATTTGTAAGTGATTTTAAAGATATGCGGATTAATTCAATACAAAGTGATAAATTAAGTTACTATTGAACAAACAAAGATAGAATAAATTCAAACCGCACGAGGAGGATAGTTCCAGCCTTATTGAAATATTTGCCCCCGAGCCGGGCTCACCAAGTCCGGCACCAATGGAAAAGAGAAAAGAGCTAGTGGTAGAGAAACTAACGATATATTGCTTTGGTATACGTATTATAATGACTTTAATGAATTATCAGACCCCCTTCATATAGTAGGGGAATCTTATTCTAGGTACAACTCTATAAAAGGTAAAAGTCTTCCGATTAACTGATTGCCGGTTCTTCATCGATACATGTCGAGATCCCCACTGTGATATTCGGCTGGTCACGGATATTACGGTCTTCCATTGACCGTGCCCGATTGTCTGACAATGTTCTTCAAAGTCGTTCAAGGCTAAGACCGAATCCGAATCGTGACCCTGATATTCTCGAGGGCGGGCATCGTCCCCCCGGATTCTGACTTGATGAGACCTTTGCCTCGATCTCGTTCCCCTATCATCATGTCTCGAGCTTGACTTATTTTATCGGAGAGTGGGGTGTACCATGAGCCTGGTTTTGCCCGTATATATATAGTCCCCTCGTTTCTCGGAGAGTAAACGACGAGAAACGACATGAGCTCCTGACTCTTACTTTGACCCATCGCGGCAGAAATGACAAAATATCTGAAACGTCTCGTCAGTCATGTCATAATGGCATTAAATGAATGTCAACTGCCGGTCGGCCGTCCCTGGACGTGAAACGTCGCCGAACTCCTATAAATACCCCCTCTTCTATCCATTCTTCACTTTATATCAAACCTTCTACCCTCGTACCCTCAGGAGTTCAACACTCTTTAGCACTTTTACCCTCGTTACTCAAGGTCCTTTGCAAACATTTTTACCCATATTCTTCTCAAGCCAACAAGTCTAATCCTTCAACTTCCTTTCTTTCTTCATCTTTTCCATATTTTTCTACATTTTTACTTTCTAAAAGAACGGCAAAGACTTCCAAAACCGTTCCCCAGAAAGAAGCTCCTTCTACTTCGAGGCCGGCCACTGAGGACGAGGAGATCATTCCAGGCATGGCCGTTGATGAACCAGTACTAGAACCCCCCTTGAAAATGTTCATCCCCAGGGGATGCTCGGTCAACGAAGATTTCAAGGTTGAAAAGCCTTCCTCCATATAGGGTCGGTGTGAGGAGGCCTCTAGATACATTTGCTCAATTACCGAATGGGTCCTCCCCACAGTCCGGAAAGACTGCGACTAGTCCGACAAAGATATCGTGGTCCCCGACCCTGAAGAGGCCATTACCACCCATGTCGAGGAATATCTAAGTGTTTACACTTATGCCTTTACATTGGGCCCGGTAGATCCGGTCATTTTAGACTTCTGCAAGAGGTACAGCATGTGCCTAGGCCAGATTCATCCATCTCTGGGGAGGATCGTGATCCTCCTCCGATTTTTTGTGAACAAAATCGATGGGTGCTCGTTCACCGTCGATCATCTACAGCGCTTATACAGTCCCTGAATCTTCCAGGGGGACTGATAAAGCTAGTACGTTGGGCCAGCAAAGCTCCATTCTCAAGCATTGACGAAGATCAGGATCGGGGTTAGCAAGGGCGTTTTGTTCGAGTGAGGAACACCGACTTGGTACCTGCTGAGTGGAGGCCGTTCCCCTAAAGGTGGAATGCATCACGTAAGTATTCCCTTTAAGCATTGATATTATGACTTATCTTCCCTTTTCTCATCGATGCTTGTTATGTTGTAGCTCTTTCTCGGGTTTCGAATTCTATCCCTCGACTCAAGGAGTGGGTCGAGGGAATTGTATCACAGATTCCCTATTCTGAGCGCTCATGGCGCAAACTTTCAAAATGCCGTTGGGAGGCCCGTTCCCAATGTAAGGTCTTTTTCCCGAACAAGTCGTAGTGAATCGTTTTATTCTAACATCGCGTTCTTATCTCATTTACCTTCCTTTGCAGGTTTGCCTAAAAACATCGAGCTTAGACCCTCGGTTGGGGATGAGGACTTTCCCGTTGAGTCTCTTGATTCGGGGGAAGTCGGAGAGAAGAAGAGGAAGAGGGCTACGGGTTCCCCGAGCTCAGAGAAAAGAAAACAAGGAGAAGGCTGGTGCTCAAGTCAAAGGAAAACACCAGCTCCCGAGCACTAGCATCGGACTTGCTTTACCGGCTGAGGGACGAGTCCGAGGGGGTAAGAGCCTTCTGTTTTTGTGGCTCGCAAGCCGTTGCCCCCTGAAGAGTAGGGGATCGTTAAACTAGAGACCCGTGAGGCCGATTCTCCTCAGACCAGGGAGGTCGATGAGGAGATTGGGGTTGAGGCTTCCCGGGATGTGGGCAAAGCCCCGAAGGAGGTACTTGGAGTGATAGACATCACCGAGTCACCCTCATGACTGATTCTATGTATAACGAGGCCCAAACTTTGAAGGAATGATCGAACGAGGGGGTGCATGGAACGGACGATCCACTCCGCTGCTTTTTTGATTGCATGGATTCCACCGCCACGGAGGACGTCACCAGATTAGGTGACCTAGAGGTACCAAGGAAACATCCATCCTTAGGGGCAGGTGGGCCTAACTCAAGCCCGAGACTGGTCAACTGATTCCCTGCCCGAGTGCGAATCCTGATCGGAAGTGGTCTATTATCATCCCCGTTCCGGATGATGCCCGAGTTCTTTTCTCCCCCGTAGGGATAGCTAGTTACCTCTGGTGCCTGGTTACGGAGGAAGACCAGGCCAAAATGAACGAGGTAGACTCGCCATGCCTGTTCAACGAAGCACAACAGGCACTGAACCGGGTAACTCTCGATAATCCTTGATGATTCTAATTTTTCTTCTGATATTTGAACTAATTTTTTGATAACTCTAATATCTTTCCTCATGTTTGCACGCCTCAGTGCTCTACCATGAGACCTTCCTCCGGTATCGATACGAGTTGATCCAGCTCGAGGCAGAAGCCAAAGAGCTTGGTGAGAAGAGAGACATGTACAAACATCTCAGCGACCAACGTGAAGGAGAGGCTAAGAGCCTTTGAGCTAAATTGGACGCAGCTCGGAAAGAACACGCCGACCTGGTTGAACAGGTAAAAATCATTGAAGTTAGTGATGATGAGCTAGACACGGTGACTGATGCTCAGAACCCACAGGTCCAACAGAAGTTTGATCGAATTAACCAACTTCGGGCCGAGATGGATGTAATCAAGGTCAAGGTCGAAGAGTGGAAAAGGAGACTGCCCGGGCACAATTGGTCTCGGCGGAGGCCCAAATTCGAACGATGAAGGAGAAGGCTGAGGCACGGTCCCAGAACGTTAAGGAGCATCAGTTTCTATTGCCGATCGATAGACCCTCATCAAGGAGCTTAAAGCGGCCAAGTCGTTGGCTGAAATAACCAAGGCTGATACCGATGAGATGGTGTCCCAGTACAAAGCTAATGCCAAGGCAACCCAGGACCACTTGAAAGACGTTGTCGAATATGTGAAGTGGCAGTTCAAAAGGGAGGCCCTTGAGGAGGTTCATGCTCGGGGTTTTGATTTATCGACCGAGATGAAAAGTGCTAAGGGGCTCAAGGCCGATGCCAAAAAGTTGGCGTATCCCTAGGATAAAGAAGACTCCAGGTTCCGGGCGGATCTAGGGGCGAAGAAGACCCTGATGGTCCCGATTATGAAGCACGCTCCGGTGAAGAATAGGCTGTTTAGGTGCCTCGTAGATTTTTCTTTGGTTTTACACCTTTGTACTTTTTATTGAGGCCATTTGACCTTTGTAAATATCTTTTATATATATATATATATACACACAAGGCTCTTTTTCCCTTCGACAGTTTTTAAGCTTGTTTCCTTTTGCTCGTTTCTTTATGATCGTAAAGATATCAAATGCCTTAGCACGTAATAATTAGGTCTTGTTCGGAGGTTCGAACAGGCCTTGTTCTCGATATTAGTTTGCTTAAGACTTGTAGGGGGCTTGGTATGACCGGAAGATTTCCCTCAAAGTACTTAGAATATTTTTAGTTATAATTTGCCGAGGGTAGCCTTTTAAACCGGTTTAAAAATTTTGAAGGCCTTATGTTTTGATTACGGGTCTTGGATGTCTCCGAGCCATTCTAGGACGGCCATAGCCTTTCTAGTTCGGGTGTTGACCAGTGAGCTTGTTACCCCGAGTCGTTCGGGTTTACCCAAAACAACCATCCCCGAATGGGGATGGCCGTAGCCTTTAAAGTTAGGGCACTGCCTCATAAGCTTTTTGCCCCCGGACTTCGTTATCCCGGGCCGTCCGAACTTGCCTTGGGTTGCAGTCCCGGAGTGAGGCGGCCCTTGGGCTCAACATCTTTAGGGGACCATATGTAAGAAAGAAGAAGTTTTTAAGGGACAAAATATTTATCCGTAAGGTAGAAACTTCCTTTTATTTTTGTGTGTAATATACAAGGTTACACATGTGTACAAGCTTTATGTCAAGGCTCGGGTAGTCTACGTTGGTCAGGGTTTATTTGACCGTTTGGCCCTTACAGTGAGTCCTATCGATTGATCCTAGACTATTCGAATACAAAGTTTGTTTCCTTGCTAAAATCATTATCTGAGGGTGATGCCCCTCAGTGTTAGAGGCCGATCATAGAGAAGCCTTGGATACTATTGATGTGATCCTTGACATCAGTTTATAACCGGTCTTCAATTCTAAGTTAGCACGATCTACTGTTCACTCGTTAAAAACTTTGTCAGAAAACCTATTTGGGACGAAACCGGTTCGAGAGAAAAAGAGTGCAACGCATGCTTTCAGGCCTAAAAATTGTATGGTTCTTTGACGGACACCTGCAAGTGTTAGTCCAAAATGTAAATAAATAAAAGAAATGAATTGGGCCGTACCTTAGTAGTAGTATCATTTCAAGTGAGTTATGTTCTAGTTGTTCAGTAGTCGCTCACCGTTCATTGCTCCGAGTTTTTACGATCCTTTTCCGGTGATCTCGATGATTTGATACGTACCTTCCCAGTTCGGCCAGGTTCGTATTCATGGCCTCGTCATTTGACTCTTCGGTCGTATATTGGAACATGAGACTAGGTTCTCCCACTTCGACTGGTATTAGAGATTCGGCGCCGTAAACCAACGATAATGGGGTGGCCCCGGTACTGGACTTCGAGGTCGTACGGTATCCCATAGGACTTTGGACAAGATTTCTTTCCATTTCCCTTTGGCGTCGTCAGTCAATCTCTTTCTGAGGTTTTGGAGTATGGTTTTGTTCGTGGACTCTGCTTGCCAATTCCCACTAGGGTGATAGGGTGTTGATAGGATCCTTTTGATCCTATGGTCTTCGAAAAACTTGCTTACTTTGCTGCTGATGAACTACTTCCCATTGTCGTATATGATCTTATCCGTCATTCCAAACCGGCATATTATGTGGTCCCAAATGAAATCAATGACTTCCTTCTCCCTGATTTTCTCAAATGCCTGGGCTCCCACCCATGTAGAAAAATAGTCAATCATAAAGAATATAAATTGAGCCTTATCGGGTGCCCATGGAAGGAGGACGACGATGTCCATCCCCCATTTCATGAATGGCCAGGATGATAGGACCGAATGTAACAGCTCCCTGGGATGATGAATCATCGGAGCATTCCTTTGACATCCGTCATATTTTCATACGAACTCCTTCGCGTCCTTTTCCATGTAGATCCAGTAGTAGTCGGCTCTGATTATTTTCCGAACTAATGATTCAGTGCCCGAATAGCTTTCGCATGTGCCTTCGTTGACTTCCCTCAAAACATACTCGGTGTCTTCTGGTGCTAGACATATTACGAGTGGGCCATCGAATATTCTCCAGAACATGGTACCATCTTCGGACAAGCTGAATCGGGCTGCCTTCGTACGTAGAGTCCTTGATTCCTTAGTGTCCGAGGGCAGTTTTCCGGTCTTCAGATACTCTATATATTTGTTTCTCCAGTCCCAAGTTAGGCTTGTTGAGTTTATCTCGGCATGACCTTCTTCCACTACCGATCTCGTGAGTTGTATGACCGCCCCCGAGTTGAAATTATCGACGTCGACCGACGATCCCAAGTTAGCGAGAGCATCGACCTCACCATTTTGATCTCGAGGTACATGTTGTAGAGTCCACTCCTTGAACCGATGTAACATTACCTGCAGTTTATCCAGGTATCTTTGCATTTTCTCCTCTCTGACTTCGAATGTCGCATTAACTTGGTTCTCACACAAGGAAGGAGTGGCACTTAGCTTCGATCACCTCTACCCCCATGCTTTTGGCCAGTTCGAGACCTGCAATCATGGCCTCATACGCGGCCTCGTTGTTAGTCAATTTTACAGTCCTAATAGATTGTCTAACTATATTACCTGTTGGTGGCTTCAATACAATGTCAAGTATGGACCCCTTTACGTTCGAGGCATAGTCCGTAAAGAGGGTCCATATTTCCGAAGAAGTCCCCGAGTTTAACAACAACTCTTTTCCGACCTCGGGTATTAGGGTCGGTGTAAAGTCGTCCACGAAGTCTGTCAAAATTTGAGACTTGATGGCAGTCCAGGATCGATATTTGATATCGTACCAGCTGATCTCAACGACCCATTTGGCCAATCGTCCTAAGAGCTCGGGTTTATGCATTATGTTTCACAATGGGTAATTAGTTACAACATATATGGGGTGACATTTAAAGTATGGTTTCAGCTTCCTAGAGGCGCTTAGCGAAGAGAGCGCCAATTTTTCTAGGTGAGGGTATCTAGTTTCGCCCTCGCCTAGAGTCCTGCTAACATAATAGATCGAAAATTATGTACCTTCCTCTTCCCGAACCAGGACTCCACTTACCGCTATCTTGGATACTGCTAAGTACAGGTATAATTATTCGTCTATCTTCCGAGTATGAAGCAGAGGTGGGCTCGAGAGATACCGCTTGAGTTCCTCCAAGGCTCATTGGCACTCTGGGGTCCATGAGAAGTTATTCTTTTTCTTCAATAGTGAGAAGAATCGGTGACTCTTGTCGGAGGACCTCGAGATGAATCGCCCCAGGGCGGCTATGCATCCGGTTAACCTTTGAACAGCCATGATAATGTCCACAACACTGATATCTTCGATGGGCTTGATCTTATCGGGATTAATCTCGATTCTCCGATTGGATACCATGAACCCGAAGAATTTCCCGGACCTGACACCAAACGCATATTTCTCCGGGTTTATCTTCATATTGTATTTCTACAATATGCTGAAAGTTTCCTGAAAATGTTTCAAATGGTCCTCTGCTCGCAGGGACTTAACCAACATATCGTCAATGTAAACCTCCATTGATTTTCCTATTTGTTCTTCGAACATCCGATTTACTAGGTGTTGGTAGGTAGCACCGGCATTCTTTAGTCCGAATTGCATCACGTTATTATAGTAGGTGCCATACTTAGTGATAAAGGAAATCTTTTCCCGATCGCTCGGGTCCATCCGAATTTGGTTGTACCTGGAATAAGCGTCGAGAAAACTGAGGGTCTCGTGGCCGGTCGTTGCATCGATCATGCGATCGATGTTAGGCAAAGGGAAAGAGTCCTTGGGACACGCCTTATTCAAGTCTTTATAGTCTATACACATTCTTAATTTGTTTCCCTTTTAGGGACTACTACTACGTTTGCTAACCAGTCCGGGTACTTAACCTCCTGGATGGACCCTATTTTAAGGAGTTTAGATACCTCGTCCTTGATGAACGCATGCTTGACCTTAGACTGGGGTCTCCTCTTCTGCTGACCGGGTGGATCTTTGGGTCCAGCCTTAACTTGTGAGTGGTTATTTCCGGTAGGATCCATGTCATATCAAGGTGGGACCAAGCGAAACATTCTATGTTAGCTATAAGGAATTGAATGAGTTTTCTCCTTAGCTCGGGACTCAACCCCGTGCCCGGGTATACCTTTCGATCGGGCAAGTGCTCGATCAGTACGACTTGCTCCAGTTCCTCGACTGTCGATTTGGTAGCATCGGAATCGTCGGGGGCTATAAAAGACCTCGGAACCCCGTAATCGTCGTCTTCATCATCCCCCTGCTTCTCCGGTTGGGTCGGGGCAGGTGTAAGTAATTGCTATTTGTCTTCTTGCTTGGCGGCCGAACCCAGACCTTTTGTCATTGTAAATGCAGATACCGGAACCACCTCGTCGACCGTGAAAATCTCCTTTGCACCCGGTTGTTCTCCGTAAATTATTTTTATCCCTCCTAGCGTTGGGAATTTCATCACTTGGTGCAGAGTCGAGGGAACCACCCTCATACTGTGGATCCATGGCCTTCCGAACAGAGCGTTGTACCTCATGTCTTCTTCGATTACATAGCACTTGGCTTCCTGAATAGTCCCGATGACGTTTACCGGTAATGTTATCTCCCATTTAGTGGTCTCACATGCCACGTTGAATCTGTTTAGAACTCGGACTATAAGCACGATCTAATCTTGTAGACCGAGCTATTCAACGACCCTCGATCTGATGATGTTGGCCGAGCTACATCGATCAATCAACACACGCTTAACTCGAGATTTATTTATGAGTACAGATATTACCAATGCATCGTTGTGGGTCTACATGATCCCTTCAGCGTCCTCATCGTTGAAAGACAAGGTTCCCTACGGCACATAATCCCGAGTCTATTTTTTCCTTGTGATGGATACTTTGGTGCTCTACAGCATCGGCCCCTAGGGAACGTCGACCCCGCAGATGATCATGTTAATGGCGTACTGAGGTTCCTCCTGCTTGATCTGTTTATTAGATTCTCAATTCCTAAAATGATTCTTGGCTCGATCACTCAGGAACTCTCGGAGATGTCCCTTGTTGAATAACCGGGCTACTTCCTCTCTTAATTGCCGGCAGTCCTCCGTTCTGTGGCCGTAAGTGCCATGATATTTGCACATTAAGTTAGGATCCCTTTGGGATGGAACGGACTGTAGAGGTCGAGGCCACTTGGTGTCTCTGATGCATCCGATGGCGGTTACGATAGCAGCAACA
This sequence comes from Nicotiana otophora, assembly GCA_000715115.1. Taxonomy (NCBI): domain Eukaryota; kingdom Viridiplantae; phylum Streptophyta; class Magnoliopsida; order Solanales; family Solanaceae; genus Nicotiana; species Nicotiana otophora. The sequence continues at coordinate 323,581 of AWOL01S0013315.1, read as the reverse complement.
TCGATGTTGAAGTTGTACTTTGATAACCTTGGTGCTTCCTTAGGCCTGATGGGCCTGTCAAAATCGTTTTTGCTTATGAGTTCCCAGTTATTTTGACTCCAATCGCTTCTCCTTTAATTTCTCGCACGGTTTCGTCTGGATCCGTTACTCCTACGATCACCGATATACGACTGATATCAGTCCTTATTTGGCCTTGGTTCACGATCAATGTCTCTTTTGGGTCTGTCACTGGCTCGGATAGGATATATAGACCCAGAAGGAGCTCCGACCTGATCATCTTCGACTTTTATTTTGACTGACATCGGTTAGGCACATCAGCCCAAGTTACGGCCGAATATTCTACCAGATGTTGCTTCAACTGTTGTGAAGCCAACGAGCTTCGAGTATTGAGTTCTTGGGTAAAGGCCTGAACGGCCCAATCGTGTGCATGTTCATCCGTTCTATCTGAAAGTGGGACACGAATTCTCTGAGCATCTCATTATCCCTCTGTTTCACTTTAAAAAGGTCCGACTTCTTGGTCTCGGCCTTGATAGCCCCGGCGTGTGCTTTTACGAAGGAATATGTAGGCATAGCGAACGAGTCAATAGAGATAGGAGGTAGATTGTGATACCATATCATGGCTCCTTTTGACAAGGTCTCTCCAAATGTTTTCAACAAGACAGATTCGATCTCATCATCTTCTAAGTCATTCCCCTTGATGGCACACGTGTATGAGGTAACATGTTCATTTGGGTTAGTTGTCCCATTGTACTTAGGAATTTCAGGGATGCAGAACTTTTTAGGGATCGGCTTCGGGGCTACGCTCGCAGGGAAGGGTTCCTGAACAAACTTCTAGGAATCTAGGCCTTTCAATATCGGTGGCGCTCTGGGGATTTGGTCGACCTTGGAGTTGTAAGTCTCCATCTTTTTGTCGTTAGCTTCGATTTTCTTTTCTCCCGTTTTCACCCGCTTTTTCAATTCCTCGATTATCTTTATTATTTTGGGGTTGGTTCCGGGTTCAACTTCATTTGGCCTATCTGCGGCTGGTTCATTTCTGTGTGTATTTTCCTGGGATGATTCGGGCTCAGCTCTACTGGGAGCGCGGCTTCAGTTCTGCAGTTGGGCTATTGCTGCCTGCTGAGCCTGCAGCATTTTGAAGATCACCCCGCAAGTTGATCCCATCTCCCTCACCATCACGAGCATTTTTAGCTACCAACCGGACTTCCCCGCGGATGTTGTTCTCAGGATCAGTGGGCAAATTCGTGTTGATGGCCACATGTGAGCTGGTGTCGATCGGGTCCGGGACTAGAATTCCGTTGGGTTTGGCAGGGGGGCACCTCGTTACCGGGTGCTATATTGTTATTCTCGCCATGGTGGCCAGACTCAGCATTCGTTGGGATTGGCGAGGGGCACCTCATTCCCAAGCGCTATATTGTTGTTCTCGCCATGGTGGCTAGACTCAGCATCCGTGTTTAGAGGGGCAGATTGGGAGTTCGACATTTTAACGCTGACCTGAAATCAAAGGCACTTCAAAGAGCAAGTGTAAAGTAGGGTGTGTTACGGAAATTCGTATCAAATCGCCGCTATTATCCTTAGCCCCACGGTGGACGCCAAATTATTTACCCTCAAAATCGGATAACAATTAAATTTATAAGTAATTTTAAAGATACGCGGATTAATTCAAACCGCACGAGGAGGATAGTTCCAGCCTTATTGAAATATTTGCCCCCGAGACGGGCTCGCCACGGCCGGCACAAATGAAAAAGAGAAAAGAGCTAGTGACAGAGAAAATAACGATATATTGCTTTGGTATGCGTGTTATAATGCCTTTAATGGATTATCAGACCCCTTTTATATAGTAGGGGAATCCTATTCTAGGTACAACTCTATAAAAGGTAAAAATCCTCCGATTAAGTGATTGTCGGTTCTTCATCGATAGTGTTGAGATCTCCGTCGTGATATTCGGCTGGTCACGGATATTACGGCCTTCTATTGGCCGTGCCCGATTGTCTGACAATGTTCTTTGAAGTTATTCAAGGCTAAGACCGAGTCCGAACCGTGACCCCGATATTCTC